>JAOUQZ010000029.1:11789006-11802554 GCA_028564935.1 Neosilurus hyrtlii
AGCACAAACACGATGTTGAAGTTGAGGAACCCATTCACAAAATAGTAGTGCCAGGGCTCGGTACCTGGAAAAAAAAAATGATTTGTCTTAGTCTGAATTCCTCTTTTAATCCATATTTATATATATATATACCCTAAACCTGAGGATAATAATTATTTAAGTATATAGTACGCACTGTGGCGTAGAGGTTAGAATTCCCACCTCACAGCAAGAGCATCCTGGGTTTGAGTCCTGGGCTCGATGAGGGCATATTTATGTGGAGTTTGCATGTTCTCCAGGTGCTTGCGTGGGTTTCCTCCAGGTACTTCGGTTTCCTCCCACAGTCAAAAGACATGCACATTAGGCTAACTGACGGTGCCAAATTGCCCCTAGGTGTGGATATGAGTGTGAATGGTTGTGTGTGTTGCCCTGATCTGTCCAGTGTGTACGCTGCCTTTGCCCAGTGTCGGCTGAGATAGGCTCCAGCCTTCGCCCGAGCCAAATAATGGGATTAAAGGATGTGGCAAATTGGTGAATACTTGGGAAGATAAGAAAAGCAAACTCACATGAGATTGTTGTTGTTTATTTCTCACGTTTTTAATTAATTTGAGCGTTATTCACCCTCAAATTGGGATGATGTCTAGTATCAATCCCGACATAGCAAACCAATCAGATCAAGGCATTCCTCTGTCGTATATTCTAAAGTGATATCAACCATAATAGCACGTGTATGGCTTTGCTAATGGAACCACAAATTGGGACACCTAGTCTAAATTTTCAGGTTAAATTAAACAAGATCTAAATCATGCCATTCGATAGTCAAAACCATCCCTCTAAATGATACACAGGTTTTATGGCCCAGCTTTGTGTACATTAAAATTGACAGGCTTCATAAGTTCGTCTGCTCAAACATTGAGTTTCATGGTGTCCAACTGTTGCACAAACATGTACTGCCTGAATATTAATATTGTACTGTAATAAGTATGTGGAAGTGATAGTTATTGTTTTATGCTTTACACCACAAACAATGGCAAATATTTGTGAGTTTCACAGATTTCATCTACACAGTATTGTTTTTGTATACACTGTTTGGTTTTATTGTAAATCTTTCATGCGTTAATGATTGCAAGAACACCAGTGTAGATACCGAGTGGTTTATTTAATTAAATCGGCCTACGATGGTAGTTTGTGACTATAAAATTTAAGTATAAAACTAGCCTATAAAAATATCATTTCTGGGTTTGTCCCGTTTGGGAGCCATTTTTTGTTCCATTAGCGAAGCTTTACACATATAGATGGTCTAAAGAGGAAGAAGAAGCAATAAAAATTTCACTTACCATAAAGATCTGGCCCATGAGGAGTGAAGACATTGTAGAGTATAATATTAAGTGGTGCGACCGACAGCTTGCCATAGTAATAGCTGTCCACCACCACAACTGGGACCTAAAATAAAACAGCATTGATTATTTTAATAAAAAAAAAAAAAAGAAAAAGATTTGAGAGGCAGATATAAATTATACATTTAATTTATTCTTTGAGCATCAAAATTTCTGAGGTAATGAAGTGAAATGTCAGGGCGTCTTCACCAGAAAGAGTACAAGTGCCACTAGTGTCCATGTGATGAAACTTTTCCATTTCTTCTTCACTAAGAGGAGGTCAAATGCAATAGGGAAGCTGCAACAAACAAAAATAAATGACTGTATTATTATTTAAATTGTAGTTTTAGTCATGCCACGATAGCACTAGTACAAAATTTCAAGAAATTTCAAGAATTTAAATTCTTCATTTTGTATTTAAAAAGTGCTACATAAAGATAATAATGAAAATAAATCACTGTTACTATATTAATATTATTATCATCATCATCTGCTTAATCCGGGGTCGGGTCGTGGGGGGCAGCAGCCTAAGCAATGAGGTCCAGACGTCCCTCTCCCCAGCCACTACCTCCAGCTCTACCGAGGGGACCCCGAGGGTGTTCTGGGTCGACCCCGGGGTCTCTCTCCGGTTGGACATGCCCAAAACACCACACCAGGGAGGCGTTCAGGACGCATTCTACCCAGATGCCTGAGCCACATCAACTGGCTCCTCTCAACGCAGAGGAGCAGCGGCTCTACTCCGAATAATCCTATATATCTTAATATTATGATTATCAATGTGGCCCTCAGTGAAAATGAGTTTGACACCCCTGCCATAAAGGAAACCCATAATATTTATTTGTTCGATTAATTTGCTCATTTAGTTTACCGATGGCACATCCATCCTGCTACTCACCCGAGCAGAGCGCTGAACGGCCAGCCGACAATGGCGCCAGCCGCTACGCCCAGTATGGCCAGACTCGGCCGCCCTTGGAACCAGCCGGTCATCGCAACCACTGTGCTGTACATGCAGAAAGTGCTGGGCAGGAAAGCTGTGGAGACAAATCACATAGAAATGGTAAATAGAATAATAATTTATACAGTACGATGCTTCCATATATGAAACAAAAGTGTTTCAGACCATCGTGACACTATTTCAAACCACACCGGTACTGATCAAAAGGTCGGGGGTTCAAGCCTCAGTGCCACCAAGTTGCCACTGCTGGGTCCTTGAGCAAGGTACTTCACCTTCAATTGCTCAGATGAATTTATGAATAACATAAAAACGTAAGTCGCTCTAGATAGGGGCGTCTGCTAAATGCCGTAAATGTAATTGTGATGTGTTATCAATACACTATCAATAAACAATACAGTATCAATACACAAATGCAGAAGCAACAGAAATGGCTCCAAGTTTAAAAGAAATGTTGTGTGATCAAGTCTGCCCTCTGGTGGAACCTTCCAGTAATATAACTCATTCATAGGCAAACAGTGTATGTACAATAACATTCAGGGTGCAGCCACTTGTCTATGCAAACAGGGGGATACCTCCCTGGTTTTTTGATGCACATTTTATTTTTATGTCTGGGCAGGTATTACAAATAAAAATACTATAAGCATTCGAATCCAGGTTGAGAGCGCAGCCATCTGTGACCGGGAGTCCATGGGAGATAATTGGCCGAGCTCTCACGGGAGGGAGCGATGGCATACGCTCACTTCCCTGTCACTCACAGCGATCAACAGGCAATCACAGGCGTCTGTGAGCTCATTGGTACAAGCGGACGGATAGCTCTTTCCCTCCGGATGTATAAGGCTGCCCCCAAATACTTATGTGCAGCAGTTCGTGAAGAGGCAGGTGGCACCATTGCATGTCACAGAGGGCGAATGTGCATGCGCATGCTTTCACCCCTATCTGGTTGGTGGTGGTTGTGTCATAGGTTAACGACTAAAATTGGGGAATATATGTACACACACAGATGCGTACCTGCAGAAGAGCAGAACATCCCTGCGCTTAGAACCAGGAAAGCCAGCATGAGCCGTGCGACATGCAGGCCAAACTTCTTACAAACCGCCCTAGGATTCACAGAAAGTTTTTTAGGGGCATCTTAACCAAAATAAACAAATAAATAAATAAAAATAATGATCACAGATCCAATATAAAAGCCGGCGTGATACACATACTTGTAGAAGTAGAGCTCGCACACACAACAGGTGAATGCTAGTACGCAGCGGAGGAAGTAAAATACAAGGACCTGAAAAAAAACAAAGAGAGAATTTGTCCAAACTGATTCCATAATTAGTTAATTAAGTAATTGATTAATTAATTAATACATACATAAATAAACAAATACATAAATAAACAAATACATAAACAAACAAATAATCACCCCCAACCAATATTTGGATGGATGAGAGAGATTTGTTATATTTGGGGGCGGAGCCAGGCAAAAAAATGTTGAAAGGAGCCTGACACAAGGAAACTACAACCAAAATCTCAAAACATCAAATATCAGGTTAAGAAGTGACACCTTTATTTATTAATTTTTTTACCTTGTTGGTCTGAAGTATCCTGGCATGAAAGCAGGCAGGAAGGGCGTGCAACCACAGGTAGGCGTAGGAGCGAATGGCGTAAACAGGAGAATATTCCCACGTCTGCATTCCTTTCCCGTACAGCAGGAAATGGGTCTGAAGAAGAAGAGGCGAAGTTACAGGTTCACCGTCCACTATTTGTAGGAAGAATTGAAGACAGGGGGCTGAGTAAAAAAATGCAATTTAAAAAATAGCCCACCGGCTCCCAGTAGTTGAAAGTCTCATCACAGTCGGAGATGTTGCTGAGCAAAGCGGCGCAGAAGCGAGCTGACACCAGGCACTTGAAAGCAGTGGAGCCCTCAGGAGCCCACACCTGGCCTGCCTTACTGGAGGATCTGACACAAGAACGACAGGCTTAGCATCAGTTTTATAATTCTATACTTAGTACGAAAGGCTGGTCAGCATGTCCGCCTCACAGAAAAAAGGCCCTGGGTTCGATTCTCAGGCTCGGGGCGTTTCTGTGTAGAGTCTGCATGTTCTCCCAGTGCTTGCATGGGTTTCCTCCCACAGTCCAAAAACATGCATATCAGGCCAACTGGCTGTTTCAAATTGCCCCTAGGCGTGAGTGTGAATGTGAATGGTTTGAGGTGTGTTGGACGTGCAATGGTCTGGTGAGCTGTCTTCGCCCAGAGTCGGCTGAGATGGGCGCCAGCCTGCGGCGTAGAAAAAGGACGAAGAAAAACTGGCTTGTTGGGTAGAATGTAATATTTAAAGCCGGGCTGATTAAACAGCTGCATGAGTGTTCAGGTGAGCAGTATGAACTATTTAGTGTAGAAGTGATGGGAGTTGTGCTTGTGTCCGAACTGCGCATGCGCACAGACAGTCGCTACTAGTGCAGGTGCTCGTGCAGATCCATGTACAGAAAGAGTGTGTGTGTGTAAAGTATTAGCGCTAAGATGCTCTCAGTTCAGGCTAACAGAATAAACTGAATGAATGAAATGATATTATTCCACCTCTCTGTCGCGAGAACACACATTAAACATGGACATCTTGCCGAGTTTATCCTGACAGCTGGTTGTCTGTCAGTGAGTATCAGGAGAGTGTAGTTAACGCGCGTGAGGTAGATTACTAAGCTAGCACTTAGCTCCTAGCTACATAAACAGCTAGCTTAACCGCGGCGTTACTCACTCATTTCTCGTCTCGGCGGATTTACTGTCCTCCACCCCTTTCTCGTCCCTCACCGCCCGATTTTCGTTGACAGCCGAAGCGGTGCTGGGGTCTTGTTTGCTTCCCCGTCGGTTACGCTGACGGAGTCCCTTCGTCGCCATGTTTGCTCCTGCCGCGTCATCACGCACGCGAGCCTTCCACTCAGCGGATTTCCGAAGTGTCGGACAGCAGGGGGGGAGGAGCTCGTTAATATTCATGAGGAGCGCTACCTGATTGGCTCTTTGAAAATTTTTATTAATTTATTTATTACAAACTTTAATAACAAAGATATATGCATACGAAACTGTCTACCGAAATAAATTAATAAAAGTTTTTGTCATATCATTCATTCATTCCTTTGCCAAACTGCTTGATCATGGAGCCTATCTCAGCCGACTCTGGGTGAGATCAGGGTACACCCTGAACAGCTCACCAGTCCAGGGCAGTGCCAACAAACACACACACACACACTTAGGGGCAATTTGGAACCACCAGTTAGCTTAATATGCATGTTTTTGGACTGCGGGAGGAAACCGGAGTACCCCAGGGAAACCTACACAAGGAGAACATGCAAATCCAGGACTACACCACCGTTCTGCCTATCAAATTAAACTTTTGAGACAAAATTAGACAGGAAGCCTTTGAGGAAAAGACTGGGACCACAATAAGGGGTATATTTTTTTTATTGGCTAGCATGTAAGATTAATTTTTTTTTATACTGAAATCAGTGTAGATATATTTTATAACTATTTCTGCCTCTCTCCAGCTGCCTCTCTCAGCCTGATTCCCATGTCATAAGGTTTGGGGGTAACTGTAACTCCAAATACAGGAGTGAAGTCTGGTTCTCCTGCATCATCAGGCCAAGTGAAGTGAAACCGGCGCAGCAGGGTCACCAAGATCAAGAAGAGCTCCATGCGAGCAAGTCCTTCGCCGAGACATGAACGAGGACCTACGCACATATATAGACATACAAAATACAGTGTCATGCCTTTTGTTAATTCGAATAATCTTATACATGATAATGACCAAGAGGATGGTGAAGGTGATGACGAGGAGATGAGAGCGAGGGTGAGACCGGAAGAGTAGTGCAAGGAGTAGAGGTGGTATAGGGGGATTCATTTATATACTGGCTGTCAAGCTATCCAAGGTACCGGAGAGTGCAGGTAGGGTGAAATGAAACCAAATTGAGGTGGTTTGAGAGGGGGGATTTAGGGTATATTGGTAGAAAAATGTTGAAGATGGTATTAGGAGAACAGGGAGGCCAAAGAAGAGATTTATGTATATGGTGAGGGATGTATATGCAGGTGATTGGCATGACGGAAAGGGATGCAGATGACAGAGCGAGTGTGATCAACCCAAAAAAATACCCACGTAGCTTTTATTGGAATGGAATATGAAACCTGCTTTAGATAGCATGGTGTTGTTTATGTAGTGCCTTTGATAGCTAAAGGTCAACGTTGAAGTTCCTCACCAGCAGAAAAGGGCAGGAAGGCCTCCGGTTTCTCAAACTCTCCCTGTTCATTTAGGAAGTTTGAGGGGTTAAATTCATGAGGAAACTTCCACTGGCCTTCTTCCCACAACACTGACGAGAGGTTGGGGATGACGAGAGTGTCCTAGAATGGTAAAAATCAATGATCAATGCGCACAAGAATTGCTGTGAATGTGAATCTATGGAAATGGAATGACATCATCACCTTTGGGATGCTGTAACCCATCAGTTCAGTATCTCGAGTGGTACAGTGGAAGACACTCAGAGGGACGGTATTTGCGACGCGCTGACATTCGTGAATCACAGCTTGTATGTACGGCATGTGGTGTCTATCTTCGAAAGACACGTGCTCTTTTCCCTCCATAACTCCGTCAATCTCCCGCTGGCATCTCTCTGAGAATGTCCAAACACAAAGGCACACTTTTCAGAATCAGTGTCAGAGACGGCAGCAGTACAAGTGGCGAAGTCTTGGCTCGGACCTTGAACATCTGGATGAGTGGTGAGGTAGAGGAAAGCCGTAAGGAGGGTGTTGGACGTGGTATCGGTCCCAGCAAAGTGCATATCCAGCAAATGCATCACAAGCTGCTCCTCAGCAAAAGACGTGCCATCAGTTCTCTGTCAGAAGCGCCAGACATCACATATTTGCATATATAAGTGCCTACATTGGAATTTTTATAGACAACAAACAAACAAACTATTCATTCATTCATTTGCCGAACCTCTTATTCCTAGCAGGGATATGGGAAGGCTGGAGCCTACTATGGGTGAAGGTGGGATGCATTATACAAGCGCCCCAGACCAGTTCAGGGAAACACACACACAACCAGGAGCAATTTGTCAATAGATCAAATGTGCATGTTTTTAGACTGTGGGAGGAAACCGGAGTATCCAAAGGAAACCCATGCAAAAACAGGGAGAAATGCAAACTCCACACAGAAACGCTCTTGCGGAGCCTGGGATCATCCTGCTGTAGGGTGGACGTGCTAGCCACTGCACCACCGTGCCACCTATTTAAATTATTTATATGAAAATATAAGGCATCTTGGCTCTACAGCATTTCTTTGAATGCACAGTATCATAACTCATTATTTGTGTAATGATGACATGAACTGCATGTCAACTTTTAATCAGTAACCAGTCGGTGTGGTACTACCTTCCAAATAAACAAATGCTCAGGGGGTGTACACAGTACTTATGTAACAGTTCATACACATGCACCTTATCCATCTCGTCCAAATAGCAATCCACAAAGTCTCGCGGCTGTCCCGGAACTCTTGTCGTTTTGTGCTGGTTTAACATGTTCGCCGCCATTTGCTTTATTATCTTGGTATTTGTAAAGGCTTTCATAAAAGGAAGGGGGAGATACCTCACCATGGGAAGTGTATCATAGATCTATAGGAACATAGAAGAACATATACTTCGGGATTGGATCTGAAAACATGCTACATATTCTACAAACATACTGCTTATGATAGAGATGACGATGTCATCATGTCCCACCATTCCCCAAGGTCCATTGACGATCTTGGAGTTTACCATGAAGCGATGAACATACTCTTTAAGGATTTTATCGTCGTAGTCATAACGAGTGCTCATCAAAACCAGATAGATGATATTTGATGCCGCGTCATGGAACAGAGTCTGAGGGTTCATGGTGCTGCCTGTTTGGAAAACAGTGCTGCATTACCATTACAGACGTGACTTAACATTTGTTGAATCCTCCATTTCATATTTTTCTGATTTTAGTAGTTCACACACAGCCGATTTCGGGTTCTAACACCAGGCAGACCATCTATCATGAGAAAACCTGTCACACGGTGACCTGTATTGGTGTTTTTTGGGGAGCGAACGCTAGTACGTCTGGTCTGATTCCACACAAGAGTTACTGTAGCGCAAACTGCTAGCTATGATAGAGAGCATCGACCTCCTGATGAAACACACAATCTCCATGTTTGACTTTTTTCAGGAATGACAAAAAACGGAATTAACGTACAAGTAATGATAATTCAAGAGCCTATATGTGAATAAATTTACCCAAAAACAGATAGATAGAACCAAAGACATCATGCATAATCTCATTTTGACCAATCATGAAGGTTTCATCAGGAGGCTGTCGAATACCGTATAATGCTAATTGTAGATCAGACAGCTGGTGATGATGTTATGGCTGATCAGTATATGTTACAGACCAAACTTATTGTTGGTGCAGAGATCAGCCACGGCAATTTGCACCAGGTTCTCGCAGACTTCTGGAAGCCCACAGAGGACACATCAATGGAGTATAATAAAACACTGACAGTATTATTAAAACTTACCAACACTTTTTTCCAGTCGTGCAACCATGTGCTTTATTTCATCCAGAATCCTGTTCTCCATAGACTGCTTGCCCATGCCAAAGTTCCTCAGAGTCATGAGGTCGAAGCGCCGATGTTCCTTCCATCCAGGACCGTAATCAGCCATAATAACACCTGTAATATTCATTTAATGAATTAGTTATAATTTTCTAACTGAATGCAAAGCTTAGCAACTATCCCACATGCACTCATATACACCGATGTCCATAGTGAAGAAGCGGCAAGTGTAGCTACATTTCATATAAATTTCTGAGGAATGGAAGGCTCTTGCCTGAAGTCAGCTGGGATTGGCATCAGTTTTCCGTGTGACCCTGACAGGTAAGTGTATAGACAATGGATGGATGTGCAAATCGCTGACACAGGAGGCGTCTTCCTGAACATCTCCTGACCAAAAATATTTCAGCTGACTCTTGGCAAAGACAGGGTTCACCTTGAACAGGTCGCCAGGCCATCAAACGCACACTATCGTTCACGCTAATACCAAGGGGCAATTTGGACAGCGTATTAGCTTCATGTGCATGCCTTTGGACTATCTGAGGAAACTGGAGTACTCAAAGGAAACCCGTGGACGCACATGGAGAACATGTAAACTGCACACAGAAACGCCCTTGCCGAGCATGGGAGCTTCTTGCTGTGAAGTGGACGTGCTAACCATTGTGCCAGGGTGCAGCCCGGTTTAAGTCCATTTACTATTAATTTTAATTTATATGGTGCATTTTTCTGTACTGTATCACTATCAGAGCTACTGTCATAGAAACAATGGTCGATTAACCATCTAACCAATAAGAACCAAGAATTTTACAGCACTGTTGTATAAAGTAATTGGTCCAAGTTTGACGACCAGTAAAGCCGTAATTATTTAAATGCGCCTCACCTTTCTTTTCTGTGACATGGCTGGACAGAAGGTTTCCTGGACGTCCGGAGAAGTCGGCAGATCTGGTCACCAGAGCTTCTTTGATTGCCTTCAATCCAGTTAGAACGACAGCTGGTCTTCTGCCAATATACAGGCTGTAGACGTTGCCATAGCACTCAGCAAACTAAACATCGACAGGCAGAAACAGTCACAATAATGAACAAAAAGGGAATGAGAGTGCAAACCTCTACCAAGCTATAAAAATAATATAAAAGTATAGGGCACCCCCTTCTGGGCCTGATGAACACTTCCAATAAAGGGATTTCTGATGCTGAGTTTAAATTGTTGGCAAATACCTGGTGTGGATCCGATCCGGAGGAAACTTGGTGTGATACAAAACTAAGCTTCCATATTGTGTTGCAACGAATGTGTTCTTCATTTCACACCACACTTGTTTGCACTTTATTGAAAGTTTTGGTGTAAAAATATTGCACAGTTAGAAAAAAAAGAGTTAGCATAAAGCATACGTGCGTCATTTGAGAAAATACAATATGATACTCTACCCTCTGGAAATCTTTCAAAGGATTGCTGATGTTGAGCTGAAAGAGGTTGCCGAATATAGGAATGGGTCGTGGTCCAGGAGGGAAGTTCTTAGGCCTCTGGATCCTTATAAAGAGGAAGAAAAGGCAAAAGCAAAACACAGCAACAATCCAAGAGCCCAACATGACTGAGCGACGTTCTGCTTCTAGCTGGTCTTTTTTCACTGTGCTACAATCTTATAACACTGATGCTGATTAAAGTCCAGTTGTCATTCAGGGTCTGTTTAAGCACTCTGGCAGTTTGTCAATACTCGCAGTCTCTTGCCAGAATGATGACAGAGGCGAATAAATATGTATAAATAATACTTCTTAAGCAGGCAAACCAGACATCACTCCTGTATTTGGAACTCCCACACCTTACAAGATGAGAATGAGTCTGAGCAAGGCAGATGGAGAAATGTGCAATTAGTCATATCATGGGTTCGCACTGGGTTCAAATCCCTGGGCGTTTCTGTGTGTTTGCATGATGTCCCAGGTTTCCACTGGGTACTCCGGTTTCCTCCCACATTTCTAAGACATTTATTCCTTGCAGTGAGGCTGATGTAGTAACAATGAAACCATTGTGTCACTCCCATTTTTTCCTGCATATTCTTGCGCCTTCCTGTTAATTCAGAAGGCAATTGACTGAGTTAGTAGAGCAAATGGAAGCAAATTCAAGAAACAAGCACAGAAACACAGACAGGTACGCTAACTGCATTATCGAGTTTGATAAGATATGTGAGTGAGGGAGGGGTGGTTTCAGTGCAGCTGCATGAACTTCCATGAACTGTTGTGTAAATGTTTTCTCCCTCCCGACAGTTCTTTGCTCTACTTGGATGGACTTAGGAGTTAAAATGGAATCTGGAGGGTGGTATCACTCTTACACTGATTGTTATATATTAAGTCCAGGGCCATAACCATATGTTAATCAAAGTTGTGTCAGTAAAGTAACAGGACTAGGTTCACAGAAATATTTTTCAAACCCAAATTACTAGCTTTCCCCTTCGGATCTCAGTTCTCTGCAGCCCCAACCCCGAGACCATGCGCCAAAGCCTTCAGTGAAAGAGTCCGGGGTTGCTGAAGCAAGCAAGACAGAAATCCAAGAAATCCAAGGTCACCCTCATGTTGATTGCGTTCTTAAGTGTGAGTGGCATCGTCCATATTGAGTTCTTGCAACAGGGCCAAACGATCAAGCAGTATGTCTACAAAGAGGTCCTGCAGTGTTTTGAAGAGGCAAGAAGTGTGGCAGAACAACCTGTGGCTGCTTCATCATGACAACTTCCCGGCTCACTATGCCCTGAGCATCCGACAGTCCTGACTGACAAGAACATTCCGTACTTACCCGACCTGTCTCCATGTGATTGTTTCCTTTTCCCCAACCTCAAAAGGCATCAACAAGGGAACCTGTTTTCCGGATGTGGAAGGCATCAAAAGGGCCGTGACGATGGGGAATTCAGGGAAATCCCTTCAGGAGTGCTTTGAGCATCCTCATGAAGAGACTAATGAAGAGGAGTGGAGAGGAGGAAGAGGAGTGATGAAGAAGACATGATGTAACAAAGATGTTTTTTAAGAAGTAAAACAGAAAAATCTTGTATTATTGATTTTTGGGTTTTTTTGCTTATGGTTCTGTGTAGTATATACTCATTCATTCATTTATTCATTAATCTTCTTCCGCTTCTTCGGGGTCAGGTCGTGGGGGCAGAAGCCCAAGCAGTGAGGTCCAGACGTCCCTCTCCCCAGCCACTTCCTCCAGCTCTACCGGGGGATGCCAAGGCGTTCCCAAACCAGCCAAGAGACGTAGTCCCTCCAGCGCGTTCTGGGTCGGCCCCGGGGTCTCTTCCCCGGCCCCGGGGTCTCACCACACCAGGGAGGCGTTCGGGAGGCATTCTAATCAGATGCCCGAGCCACCTCAACTAGCTCCTCTCAATGCGAAGGAGCAGCGGTTCTACTCCGAGTTTCTCCCGTAGTAGTAGTAGTAGTAGTAGTATATACTAATTCACTTATTTGTTTTAGGCTCAGTGGATGTTGGTAGGGCAGTGGTGGCTCTGATCTGAAGGTCAGAGGTTCAAGCCCGTTTACCTACAAAGTTGCCACTGCTGGGCCCTTGAGCAAGGCCCTTGACCCTCCCTTGACCATTCATATAAAAATGTAAGTCACTCTGGATAAGGGCATCTCCCAAATGCCACAAATGCAATGATGTTAAACAGCCTATAATATTAGGCAACATCCATCTCCATCTCAACAAATTGTTAATTGATATATACATACATTCATTCCTAGGTTTCAGGCTTGGAACACATTCTAAAAAGGAACAAATGGGAAATTTTGGGCATTCGTTCTCATCACACCCCGAACTGTCCCCAGAGCTGATCCCAGGGTGGGTGGTATATGTGAATACAATATAGACGTCATCTATACATACAGTCGGAGCCTCAGATCAAGAAAAATTACAATATTCAAACTTTATTTTTTACTTTATAGCCTAGGTTTTCTTAATTATTACCAATTTATCAAAACTCGATTTTATTTTTGAACTGAACTTGAACTTTAGTGATACCGACAGTGAAACCTGACACCATTATACCAATAACCTGGAAAGAGTAGAAGAGGAGGAAAAACAGGACAAACAGTGTTGAATCAGTGAGATTGTATTATCTATTGTATAGTTTTGCAGCTGGAATAAAGGGACAGTGTTGCTTACATTGAACAATTAAAAATGTTATACATAATTACTGCACAATCTATCCATTTTCTACCTCAAGAAACAGGTAAACATTTCTACATTATACACTTATATATAATTTACATGGAGTCTATTTGCTTGTAATAGTATCAAGCTTTTCCATTCTGAGCCCCTTTTGTAAGTGAGTAGTGGTAAACATTATAAATGTGTACTTATAACTACTGGTGGCGCTGTTGCACAAAAATCCAAAACAATCTGCCTTAAACTATATGTTTAAAGGAAAACTCTGCTTTTTCTTTTTTTTAAATCTAGGGCCTTATTTCTACATATATTTCATGTCATGTCATGTAATTTTCTGAACCGCTTAATCCTAATTAGGGTCGCGGGGAGGCTGGCCATCTCTGGGCAAGGGCAGAGTACACCCTGGACAGTTCGCCAGGCCATCGCAGCCTACTCTTGACGAAAATCAGCAATGGTTCTTTTACATGCCTCCCACCATAGACAGTGAGAGACATGGCCGGC
>JAOUQZ010000029.1:11824437-11842029 GCA_028564935.1 Neosilurus hyrtlii
ATTTCTACCAGAATTTAATGGGAAGGTTCTTGCATGATCATCTACACACCAGAAGAGATTCAGACTGCTTGGTCAAAAACGGTGACAGGAAGTTAATAGCCCTCGTTGATGAAAACAACCTCCTTAGTGGAGCTAATAACATCATACAGATTGTTCTGTGGTCTCTCTGAATGATCAGAGATTTACCCAATCAGCAAAAAGCTTTCAATGTTCAATAAGAACTTTTACGATTCAGGTATTGTCTAAATTTGCATTTATTTATTTTTTGTGTTCACATGTGCCAGATTGTTCCCTTACACCTGTGCACGTACCTCAGCTTGCAGGCTGTCCAGACGAGCAGAACTTATTGACCTGCTGAAAGTCGTATCCTCCATCTCCTCTCTTAGAGAGCGCAGCTCAAGGCGCAGAGAGTGCTCCAACGACACTGCCTGAGAGTGAGAGATGGACAGGTAATACGAATTAGACCCTCAATGCTTTAGAAAGGGGATTTAAAAGAACTGCCGTTTGTGTATTCTAGTTTCATCGTGCATTCCGAGGAAGGTCTGCGGTGTGGATATGCAAATACAATCATACATCCACCAGCTTGATTCTATTTTTAAAGCGTGATAGGATTGAAGCACTTTGGAGGCTTGGCTCGGTCACCTCGGCCAACTGTTCCACCAGCTTCTGGTTGTGACTGGAGAGTTGTGTAAGCTGCTCACTTTCTTCACGGCGTCGATCTCGACCCTGAAAAAGAAATGTCGTGTCTAGTTAAGCTGAAACAAATTATGTTTTACCAAAATAAAGTCGGTTAATGCTGCAAAAGTACTTGATGGCCGTATGAAACCTATTATGGGATGGATATTATGACTGATGTCTACCTGGTTGTGCTTCTGGTCGATCTGTTGGCGTAGTGAAGTGATATCAGCCTGTAGATCCGCCTCCCGCTGGCCTGCCTCTAGTTCTCGTACCTCCAGGTGTCTCTGTATTGTGTGCTTTTCCTGCTGCAAGGCCTAAAAACATTCAAATTAGTATAGTTATCTTTCATGCTTATTAGGAAATTTGCACTAACTTTGCATCGTGGTCCTGTAGATATAATATTTGATTTCACCTTATGGGTCAGAGTAAAATCTCAATGAAAATATGCAAATATGTTAAAGGTTGATTGACTGGATTCTTTATGCCGCAGTATTCTTGAATTCTTAGTTCTGATTGGTTAGATAATATTGATTGACTTTCTAAAACACTAGCATCAGTTGGCAGGAAACTGTTTCTATAGTAAAGCTCACACTGGCTCGCTCTTTCTCTCTCATTCTCCTGCACGTACACACACACAAACACACTCTGGGTGTGGTGTGTGTCTCCTTGTCTCTCTTTTTCTCACACACACACACACACACACACACTCTCTCTCTCTCTCCCTCAAACGTGCTCTCTCTCTCTCTCTCTCTCCCCCTCGCTCTCCCTCAAACGTGCTCTCTCTCTCTCTCTCTCTCTCTCTCTCTCACACACACACACACACACACACACGCTTTTTCTCACTCTCGCACACAAACACATACAGTCTCTTTTTATAACTTTTGGGGACAATACATAGACATGCATTAATTTCCTTACTATAACCTTACCCCAATCTTAAAACATATTCACCTTAAAATCGAATGATTTACGTCATGGGGACTTATAGTTTGTCCCCATAAGGTGACTGTGTAAACAGATTTATGTCCCCACACTGTGATGAATAGCTAGACCACACACACACTCAGACAGTCTCTCTCTCTCTCTCTCATGCACACACATGCTGTGTCTCTCTCTCTCTCTCTCTCTCACACACACACACACGGTCTCTCTCTCTCTCTCTCTCTCTCTCTCACACACACACACACACGCTGTCTCTCTCTCTCTCTCACACATGCTGTCTCTCTTTCTCTCTCACACACACACACTCTCTCTCTCTCTCTCACACACATGCTGTCTCTCTCTCTCACACACACGCTGTCTCTCTCCCTCTCTCTCGCTGTCTCTCTCCCTCTTTCTCTCACACATGCTGTGTCTCTCTCTCACACACGTCGTCTCTCTCCCTCTCTCTCGCTCACACACACACACACAGTCTCTCTCTCACACACACGCAGTCTCTCTCTCTCACACACGCGCAGTCTCTCTCTCTCTCTCACACACACGCAGTCTCTCTCACACACACAGTTTCTCTCACACACACAGTTTCTCTCTCATACACACACGCAGTCTCTCTCACACACACACGCAGTCTCTCTCTCTCACACACACACGCGCAGTCTCTCTCTCTCAATCTCTGTGTGTGTGGTGTGTGTCTCCTTGTCTCTCTTTTTCACAGACATACACAGGGTTAGTCTCTTGCTCTCACACACACAGGCTTTCTCTCTATCTCTCTCTCTCTCACACACACAGGGCTAGTCTCTCGCTCTCACACTCACTCATGAGCTCCATTTATGCATGTACACACACATACACTCTCTCTCCCCATCACACACACTCTCTCTCCTGCCATCACACACACACTCTCTCTCCCCCATCACACCCCTCACTAATAAAACCACTATTTTATTTTATTTTTTTAAAACTTTTTTATGCTAATATCAGGCCAGAGATATACTGTTCATTTCATTTCATTCATTGGCTGAACAGCTTCATCTTATTAGGTTCACAGGGAGGCTGGAATCTATGTCAGCCTACTCTGGGTACACCCTGAACAGCTTGCCAGACCATTGCAGGGCCAAAACACACACAACCATGCATGCTTACACTTAGGAGAAATTTTGAACAGCCTGTTAGCCTAATGTGCATGTCTTTGGATTGTTGAAGGAAACTGGAGTACCTGCAGGAAACCACAGGGTCACAGGGAGAACATGCAAACTCCACACAGAAACGCCCTCGCCGAGCCCTGCACTCAAACCCAGGACCTTCTTTCTATGAAGTGGGTGTGCTAATTACTACACCACCATGCCACTAACAAGGAAATCCAACTCTATATTACAGTTAGGTGTAGCTACACATTATTACTACTATGGCCACTTCTCCCAATAGGTACGACAGACCATTCTTTTTACGTCAAAAAATTTCTAACATGCTGTACTCAACAATATTTCTGTTCAACAACATTATTGAAACTGTACACCATTAGCAGGGACAATCTATGATGTTGCTAATCAAAACAAGCTAACTAGCAAGAAATAGTCAAATGCATCACTTTGTAACTATGGCATTGGAGAACCACACAAACACTCGAAGCAGGAAATCAATCAAATCCTGTGTTTTTCAGTTTAGCACATATAAGAAACATCTCCCTGACCTCCAAGTCTTTTCTCATTTGTTCCAGTTGACCTTCCAGCTCCTCGTTCCTCTCCAGAAGAGCCTGGCCCACCTCAGCTGCCAGGATGAGATCCTTCTCCAGCATGGTCGAGCTGCTGTCATGATCCGTGTGGGATGGGAGCAGGCTGCTTGCTCGGAGCCCCGATCCTATGATGCGATGCCGGGTAATGGGGGTGGATGAGGAAAAAGGAAAGAAGGAATCATCCAGGGAGGGAGAAGTTATGTTTTCCTTTCGTGTCGAGATCATTGCCGCTTTTTGCGGGTGCCAAGCGGCTCGTCTTCTCCTCGAGGTTTTCAGGCTGTGTGAAGTCAAGGAACATCTTCAGCTCTCAATGGAAAGCAAGGTCTTCATTGTGGTTTTCAGCAGGTAAAAAATCTGAAAGAAAAAAAAGAAAGAAAACAACAAAAAAGATCAACATCAATTTTTTAATACTTGGCTTAGATTGTTGGGTTGTGTTTTGTAACCCAGGACCCCAGAGAAAAGCTTAAACAAACAAAAAAATACTAAAATAATTCCCAGAGCCTGTACACTGTCTCGGGTTTGATTCGTGAAGGAGATAAAAAACAAAAGCTGTAGTGTTTCCTACACATTCCAGAAGTCTGTCAGACTGGTTTTGAGTTTCAGAAGTGTCTGTGTGTTTCCTTAGCTTGCGCCACTCTTACAAAAGCCTAGCAATCATTACAGAGCTGACCATCCAAACAGTTGGGGATGAAAGGTTTTTCCTGGAACGGTTACCTCTTCTCCTTTTGATCAGGGAAGCAGGATATTGCTAGAGGAGCTCAGAAGCAGAAAGCCGAGGCTAATTTCCTACAACTTGATATCACCAAGATGAAACTTTCTTCTATGACTCGTACAGTACAGTTGAACCTCCAGCCAGAATCAGCCTTGATGTTCACAACATCAACATAACACGACTAGCCTCCAATATCTAGGATCAGAAGTTAAGAAGTGAGAACATGTTGTACTGTTTTAAAAACAAACCAATCCCCAGCTCCCCTTTGTTTGTGATTTCTTACCTGACAAGTTCCTGCTTCGCTGCTATCACGTACAGCTCAAGGGAGGCACTGGATGTTCCCTGAGACTCAAAGTTCTGCTGTTAACACCCAAGCTCCTCCCTCTGCTCGTGTTCTCATCAGGCAGGATGGAATGAAACTGGTCATGCAAAAAAGGAAAGGAAAGAAAAAAAAAGTGGGGTGGGGCTTCAAGCAGGTGATGCAGAATCACAAAGGCCTCACTCAGGTGTGGTTGTTTGGTGTTGAAATCAAGCTGTAAAGCCATAAATAAAACCAGCACGGCTGGTTCAACTTCACACCTACAAATGTGGTTGAATTAAAGGCCGCGTTTGACATCTGGCCTCGATCTGTTTTGCCACCGCACATGCGTGTGGCCACTTTATTAGGAACACCTGTACGTCTGCTTCTTCATGAAATTACCCAATCACGGCGTAGCCGTGCAATAAAAATAATTAAAATAACATCATCATCATCATTATCATCATTATTATTATTATTGTTGTTGTTATTATTAGGGCAGTGGTGGCCCGGTGGCCCGGCTGATCGAAAGGTCAGGGGTTCAAGCCCCACTGTCACTGTGTTGTCACCGCTGTCCCCCCAGTGCAGCTAACTGGGTTATCAAATGCCGGCCATGTGTCTCACTGTCTGTGGTGAGAGGCATGTAAAAGAACCATTGCTGATTTTCGTAGAGTGTTTCTGCCCTGCAATGGCCTGGCGAGATGTCCAGGGTGTACTCTGTCCGTGCCCAGGGACCCTAATTACGATTAGGTGGTTCAGAAAATGAATGAATAATTACTGCAATTACTTTGTATCAAACACACAAACCCCACCTCTGACACATAAAGCAATGTTTGTTTAATGGCTTAGCATTTAGACTTCATGAAACATCCCTCAAACATTCATTCATTAGACAAAGAGCTTAATCTTACCAGGTCCATACCCTCAACAGCTCGCCAATCCATTGCAGGGCAAACAAACACACACACAACCATTCACACTTAGGGGTAATTTGGAACAGCCGATTAGCTTAATGCGCATGTCTTTGGACTGTTGGAGGAAACTGAAGCACCCGGAGGAAACCCAAGCAGGCATGGAGAGAAGATGCAAACTCCATCAGAAACGACCGAGTCCAGGACTCGAACCCAGGACCTTCTTGCTATGACACGGATGTGCTAACCACTACACCACGCCATTATGGGATAGGATGATACATTTTTTTTTGGTGTAGTATTACAGAAAACCCAGTAGGGGGTGCTGTGCAGTTTATGTTATATTCTTTCAGCTTGGCAGAGGTTTGCATCCTCCGAGTGCTGTTTTTTCCCCCGACATACATTTTCAAACATATTAGGATCTAGACTGATTGCCTGCCATGTTTTTCAGTTATTATAATAATTGAATAATTCACTGCCATAATTCAATTCCCACTATTTTAGCTTTCAGCTTTCTTAGAAAAATCTGATTTTTCAGCCTTCGTGACTGCAGCGGCTCCCACTAGAAATTTGGTCTATTTATTTTCTGCCCAGTGAGAAGGTGAGTTGTTCGCGTGTTGGCGTAGCAATGCAGACTGCCTGGCTGTAGGTGCTAGAGGACGACGAGAACAGTGGTGCGAGTGTGTTGAGTCTCTATGCACAAGCAGAAGCCTGTGGAGCTCCTTCGTACTAGCTTGCTACTTCCTGTTGTCAGCTCTGCATATTTTACTTCAGTAGGACGTGAAAGTGTCACAGAAAGCTGAACTGCCCCTAGGTGTGCGTGTGAATGGTTGTGTGTGTTGGCCCTGCAATGGTCTGGTAAGCTGTTCAGGGTGTACCCTGCCTTTGCCCAGTGTTGGCTGAAATAGGCTCCAGCCTCCCGGCAACCCTAAATAGCAAAGGTTGCAATGTAAAAACTGCAGAATGATTTAATTGCATTCTTGCTTATTTTACGTTCATGTCTTAACCTTGAAACTCTTTGTGAACACAGATCCCGGTTTGTTCTATGCTCCCAAGCAAGCATTTCTCTTCCCAGAAACACACCCAGCTATAATTCCCCCCCTGTGCTTGTTTGCAGTAGGAGGGATGTGGAGGCAGAGCTTTAACTGGATTCCTTCTCTCTGCCCACTAGTCTGCTCCCCCAAACCTCTAGTAGACTCCAACCATGAAGGGACGTCGTACTATCTGGGTGCTGCTTTTGGTTCTGTGTGGACTGCTGCCGTTACACACCGAGGCTGGGCGACAGATGCCAAAACTCTCAGACAAGAAGTTGTGCGCCGATGCAGAATGCAGCCGTGAGTTTTAACATGTAACACAGATATCCGTAGTTACAGTATATGGTAGTTGGGCGTCAATACTTTTGCACCCAATCCTTTTATGTCACTGGTGTACTGCTATGTTGTTGGGTGATTATAAACAGAATTATTAATTCCACTGTATACCTTTTAATTTTGATGCAAAATAAAAATAAATAAATAGAATAAAAGTTCCAAAGTTTTTCTGCAGCAGAGAAGTTCTATGGTAAGCCATATTTTTTTAAAAAATCTTTAAATTCATAGTAATTTTTTAAAATAAATATATAAATTCATTATTATTATTATTGACCATCAATAGCATCCTATAGTATATGAATGTTTCATCTAGCTTAGTTAACGATTTTTGACATTACCCACAATTCCATTTGATAATACTGTCAATCAGATTTATCCCTCACTTCATTTCAACATAATGCATTACTACCCTAGTCCTTATTTCGTTAGTTCAGTTGTTTCACCGCCAACCTTCATGCGCAGACTGCCGTCACCATCACCACACACGGTTGCCTTAGCTGGACCACGTCTGTTCCAATTGAAATTAGTGATGCAAAAAAAACCCCAAGCTGTCTCTATAATGTACAGCATGTATAATATTGTTAAATATACTTTTCTGCCATTGTACCTGCAGTAGCAGCGTCCTACTGTGAGAAAAGCATTGCATACAACCCCTAACTTCTCCCACGAGCACCAAATATATAACCAGCTAACAACCAACACCAGGTTTGCTAAACATATTAGCATTAGATTTTCAGTATAAGCACGTTCAGTTTAATGTGTTTCATGCGGGACCCTTTCCTTTAAAGGGACAATGTGTAACATTTTGGAGGATCTATCGGCAAAAATTAAATATATCATCAATAAATAAGATTTCATGAATCTATAATCATTTAGAATAAAAGTTGTAGAATTTTTGCAACCATAGAATAAGCTATTTAAATCGAAATGTGGAGCAGGTCCCCTTTCATGGAGGTTGCCATGTTGCATTGCTATGTTTGTACAGTACCTCAGAACCATACAGGCTTCAATTGGTTGCAAGCTGGAACCTCACCTCTAGATGTCGCTAGATACTACTAAATTTTAGTAGCTTTGTACAGTATGTCTGATTAGTAATACTTCTTTGTTTTCAGATCCCATTCTTATTGCAAAAGCAGTCCAGGATTATTATCCCCAGGACTGTCGCTTCATTCCCATCCACCAAGGCCAACTTGTCTATGTCTATGCCATGCTGAAAGACCGGGGCAACCTCTTCTGGTTTGGAAGTGTATGTTTAAGGATTGAACCACTTTCCAGGACATTATTTTATATCATAAATATTTCTTGAGATTTATTAGAACATCCGAGATTGAAAATAATAAATTATCACATATGTGTATGTCTATCAGGTCCAGGGATCCTACTACAGCGAGCAAGAGGCTCGACTTGGCCATTTCCCGAGCAGCATAGTGGAAGAGACTTATGCTTTAATGCCGGCTGAGGTTGAGCTTAAAACAAATGTGTGTCATTTTTTTGTATGCATTCTCACACCATTTTTGATGAACAATAAGTTATCAACATTTATATGCAATCTGCTTGTTTTTTGTTTTTTTTTAGAAATGGGACTTCTACTGCCCCTGAAATGCTGCCATCTTCTACTAAGATCTTCTGTAAGAGTGAACCTTATTTTCTTGCACTTTGCAAGTTCTGCAAGCATGATACAAATTGTATTTTTTTAAACACGCTCGCTTATGAACCAGCTTAATTGAAGAAATGTACTCTAAAGCAATAAAAAAATACATGCTTTAATTAAGCTATATTAAAAATAGATACACCTTGATTGTGCTGTTTAATATCAAATAAACCCCAGCTGCTACTAAGGACTTCTGGGTTCTTAATTATATTAGTGTTAAGCAACAATAACAACCAAAGCAAGCACCCACAATCGGCTTGATCTTAAACGTACAATTGGTAAGCTGTAGTGATTACTAGCGGCATCGAGTGGTGAGGTTCCAGATTGCAAATTACTGAAATTTCATTCCTGACCCCGCCCCTTTGAAGCCTGTAGGTGTGATGCAAAGTTGTTATCATTATCGTCCGCCTTACAGCAAGAAGGTCTATGGTTCGAGTACCAGGCTCAGTGTGGGCATTTCTGTGTTGAGGTTTTATGTTCTCCTGGTACTCCAGTTTCCTCCCACAGTCCCAAAACATTAGGCCTCAATGGCCCTAGGTATGAGTGTTAGGGTGTATGGTTGTGTGTGTTGGCTCTGTGATGGACTGGCAAGATTGAGATTGAAGCGCAGGGTCGTCTGTAAAAGGCTACAGCCTCCCTGCAACCCTATTAATATCATGAAAGATGCTTCTGTCATACAAAGAGTAAAGCACTCGGGGTGGTGTTATGCGACATGGCGTGCACCATAGGGCCTAATTTTTATCAAACATTTCAGTTTGGAGTGTGTTGTTGTGTTTATACACAACAATTTACCAATGAATACAATGTTTAATATATTAATGAGTGACAAGTTAGCTCGCTCTCTCTCTCTCTCTTTCTCAGAAACTGTAAACTCCTCTGTCCCGAACAATTTCAAAGGCTGAAAAATGCAAAGACTCAAAAAACAATACCCTATGATGACCCCTAGGAGGCGCCATTTTACCATGTTACCTAAGGACACATTTTGAAACCATTTTAGTCTTAAATTATGAGTGTTTATAAATGGTTACTATGGGAACAATAACATATTGAACGAGCACATTAATATTCATCTATCTTTTGAGTTACAGCTGGAATTACATTCTTTCTAAGCTCAAGCTAATAAATCGATAGGAAGAGACCCAGTCAGGTTTAATCTTTAAATGACCACAGGATTTATTAAAAGCTCATAGCCATCAGTATACACACAAAAATCATTGTGGCTACATGTTGCTTTATGGTGTGGTGTGAATAGTCAGGAATGTTAAAGCAGGCAACTCATAACAAAAAAACAGTAGGATGTGGACCCTTTTCCCTGATCTGAGACCAGTTTAGTAATTTGAATCTCAAAATAACTTCAGAAATTAAACACTGGGATCAGGTCAGTGGAAAAAGGCCACCTGGACACCAACGCTGATCTGTGTGCTCCACCACATTTGCTCTTCTTTGGTATTCAGTGCACAACAGAGAGCACAGTGGCCATGTGAGAAATTAGCAGAATGAAAACCTGTTTTCTTTCTTTTTCTTTGTAGCATGCATTGTTATAAATTAACAAATCAGTTGCAGTGTTAGCTTAGCAGCTTTCTCAGTGTTGCTTTTGTGAGGGAGGTGTTGTTGTGGTAGAACATCACAAAAACAAAAAACACTAGCGCGTGAGTATTTGCGAACTCACGATCATGCATCATTGCGAACATTTATACATTCATACCCCTCGCATACCCACGGTCAGTCACATTTAAATGTACGACAAAGTAAATACGCACATTTTGATTTCGTCTTTTCAAAACCGTCATCACTACCAAGTTACCAGCATGTTTTCAGTCAACACCCAGGTAACAGTAGCTACAACGTTGCACAAAAGTTGCGATAATGTTATCTACAAACTAACAAAAACATTGTTAAAGTGTTATAGGAAACACCTTCATTAAATGTCTCAAAAAACATTGTCAGAAGATTAATTGCGCATGTGTACTGTGGTTTCCGTTTCAGTAACTGATTCAGTTGTTGTCTCATGTTAGATGGCGCGGTTCTGCAGGCCTGGATGTGTGCGACATTTTGGCAACGTCAAAACAACGCTGTGCATAAAAGTCATCAATGTCTTCAATAAACATTATGGTTTAACTTTGTCACAATTTGTCATGGTTTGTTCAATCAGCCACTTTATGACCATCATGCAGAAATGCAATGTCGCAACATTGCACAACGTTGTTTGTTAGCTGGGCATACATCACACAGGAGCTGCAGACATACTATAAGGAACACAAAGAGGTCATTTTCCTCACAATAGCAAGTCTCAGATCTCATGGTAAAGTCTGGTCCCCAGGAAACATCAAATCACTGAACAGACTTTATTTCTTATGCTACTTCTCATTCTGTGCATTTCAAGCCCTCCGAGATACGAGATTATAGGTTTAGAAATTCGATCATGCAAGATTTTCTTTTTTGTTTTTGTCACGGCGAATACTCAAAAGCTCAGGCTTCCTACACGCAGACCCTCACGAATTCTGTGCGGCCATTGTTTGGGTTTGACCAGCTATGAAAGACAAAGAACGCTTTTGTTTTGGCTATTCAAAACAAAACTCCAGTGGTGGAAACAGTTTACATCCACCAATAAATTGGACAATGCCATTTTTACCTTCTGAATGGAAAAAAAAAGCGTGCGATAGAATGATCAGGTCAGCCTTGTCTAAACCCAATAGTGGAGCATAAGTGCACAGGAGCACAGCGGATCAGCTGGGGAAACACAGGGAAGACAGATTGAGAACATTTTGTAGCTTTACTTCTTCTGTGGCCCAGACCCTGCAGACTTCTCTTCACGAGTGATGGCGATAGAGCGCTCGGGGGTATCAGAAGACTTGCGAGGTGCCGTGATGGTCAGGACACCATCAGATGACAGAGATGATGTGATGCTGGCCGGGTCCACTCCAGATGGGATACTGTATTTTCGCATAAATTCTCGTGAGACATACCCGTGGTCATCCTGCAAGGAATGAGACATGATGGAGATTTTGGTTGGTGTTGATATTTTGAGAGATGCATGTTTTTATACAGTATATTAGCTGGTGATATTGTTCTTTTGGGGTGTGGATTTACCTTACGATCTTCATGTTTGGCATGAACTTCAATGAAATCTCCTCTGATCTTTACTGCCAGTTCCTCAGGTGCGAAGTGCTTTGTGTCCAAATTGATGGTAAAACTGTCCTTTTCCATTTTCATCTAAGAAAGAGAGCATGCAGTGCACATGTCAAGGGATGCTTGACTTAAAAATATTATTGGTCTCAATGTTGGCTGTTTTTTTTTCCATTTAAATCATCAACAGATTGAATTAGACACAATGTGAAACAGATGTAATGACAGGTGCGATGTATGTAGCTTATCTCTTATCGCTTCATCCCATCAAGGTCGCGGTGAGGCTGGAGCCTATCTCAAATGCAAAGGTGGGGTATACTCTGAAGAGTTTGCCAATCTACTGCAGGGCCAAAACACACAACTATTCTCACTCACACTTACACCTAGGGGCAATTTGGAAGAGCCAGTTAGCCTAATGTGCATGTCTTTGGACTGTGGGAGGAAACCAGAGTGCCCGGAGGAATAAGCATAGGGAGAACATGCAAACTCCACACAGAAACACCCTCCCTGAGCCCAGGACTCAAACCCAGGACCTTCTCACCGTGAGGCAGACGTGCTAACCTCTACGCCACCATGCCGCCCTTAATAGATTTAATAAGCCTGAATATAAACAATACCATGGAGCTACACAGCTGTTCATCTCCAGTGATGACCTTTCCAGACATGAGCTACTTTTTGATTGGCAGAAAAATCAGTGAAAATCCCTTTCTTTTGATATGCTGGAACATAAAATCATCGCAGACTCTGGACAAGCTCAGAGTACAAAGCAGAGCCCTTCTCAGATAACATTTCTTTATTAGTCCTTGGAGTCATTTATGGAAAGTATTACTCGTAATCAAGATATTACCAGAACCAAGCCATAAAGGGCAACTTTGTGTGTATATGAGGGAGAGAGAGTGAGAGATAGAGAGATCACTCACTCATTTGCTGAGCCGCTTAATCCCCTTAGGTAGCAGGAAGCTGACTCTGGGCGTAAGTGGGGTACACCCAGACCATCGCAGGGCAAAATACACACACAACCATGAACACTGACACCTTTTAGCCTAATGTCTTTGGACTGTGGGAGTGAACCAGAGTACCCAGAGAAAACCCACGCAAGCACAGGGAGAACATGCAAACTCCACACAGAAATGTCAGGACTCGAACCCAGGGCCGTCTTGCTGTGAGGCGGACGTGCTAACAATTACGCCGCCATGCTCCCCACAGAGAGAGGAATATATTAAATAAAACTAAATCTAGCATTTTTGCTCACCTCAGAGAGCCCACTTTCCACCCAGCTGGGCAAGCGAAAGAAGGAAGGGCGTGGAAAGTATAGTGAAGGGTAAGGTGCCACCACGTCGCTCTCTGAAACATGCTCCCCAAAATACTGGTCGAAGATCCGGCTGGGAAAGAAGGATGGCCAAAAAGAGCGGCGGAACCAAGGATGCTGGATAGCGATGTCCATTTTGTCTCAAAGCAGCACTTCAGCCTACACGACAACCTGGTGCCTGTCTTGCCTGTCTGCTTATATACACCACTGGCGGCGGCTACAGAGACAGGCCCGGATCTTTCTGGAACAATGATGTAAACTGTTTGCTTCTCAAACCCCCCCGCTTTCCCGTCCTGTCCCTCCCACTTTCCTCTGTTAGTTGTCTTGTCCCACTCTTCCAAACACCTCTTCTGGTATTTATCTAAACCGGTGGTCTGATTTCATTCACAAAGACACCAGACGGATTATGCTACAGGCTTTAAATAGGAGAAACTTTGCCATTTAGGATCAAAAGTACCCAGTGGTCTTTTGGTTTATTGGCACGAATACTGTGAACCCAGCATGCTTGCTCTGTGCCAAGGATTATTAGGCTGTCTGTGCTGTGACATGAGCTCTGAGCTCCCTTTGAGACCTTTTGTTTTGGGCAAAGCACTGGGTGCAAGGCTTGTTTGTTTGGTCAGTGGTACTGGGATCATTCTGCATGGTCAACTTCCACAGCGTGTCAGCTCCCTTCCAAAGAAGCATTTACTGGTGCCTGACAGCTGCAGAGGGATTAATCATTTTGGCACAGGTACCCAAAGCCAAAGCCCAATTGACTTCACCAAAACAGGGGACCATCCCACCTAACCCAAATATAGTCTATATATAACTATATGAAATACAGGTTCTACATTGTACTTTACCATGTTTTTTGTTATGGTACCATCAACGATACTTCTTTACTGCCATTAGTATAAAGTATCTTATACCTGGGAATATGAATGTGGCGTATCTTTAACTGTGGGATGTTTTATATATGGGTGACACGGTGGCATAGTGGATAGCACGTCCGCCTCACGGCAAGAAGGTCCTGGGTTTGAGTTCCAGACATGGCAAGAACTTCTGTTTGGAGTTTGCATGTTCTCCCCATGCTTGCATAGGTTTTCTCCAGGTATTTCAGTTTCCTCCTACAGTCCAAAGACATGCATACTCGGCTAACTGTTTTTTTTTTCCAAAATTAGTTTGATGAGCCACTTAATACTACTAGGGTCACTAGGGAAGCTGGACTGTATCACAGACGACACTGGGTGAAGGTGGGGTACACCCTGAACAGCTTGCCAGTACATTGCAGGGCCAACATACACACAACTATTTACAAGTAGGGGTGATTGAGAATATCCAATTAGTCTATTGTGCATGTGTTTGGACTGTGGGAGGAAACTGGAGTACCCAAAGGAAACGCACGCAAGAATGATGAGAAAATACAAACTCCACACAGAAACATCCTCGCCAAGCCCGGGACTCAAACCCAGGACCTTCATGCTAACCACTACACCTCCACAATTATATATCTTAAAAATATTTGGTCTTTAACTGTTCCCCCAATCACTATATCTCTTCCTCATATGATGATGACTCTTAGTAACCTGCTAGGAGACCAAGAGAAACTGCAGGTGTCGTATCACTCAGCATCTGCCCCCTGTAGGCCTTGCCATACCAGCATGTGTGCCACAACCTATTTCTAGACCCATTAATCACCCTTGACCAGTCACACGCTGACAGTCTCTTTGCCCTGCACCCTCTCCGTCCCTTCTCGCTCTTGTCTCCACTGTCAGACTTTCTGATCTGCTGGTAATATTTACTTCCTCTTTCATTTACAAAGGATACTCACAGTTTAGTTCAGCATGGCTGACCGCACAGTTCCCCATGCATACCCTATGAGTGTTAATTATGAGATGTGCACACCAGCTCGGATATATGACCAGAACTTTGCAGAAGGTAAGTGAACAACCAATGAGAAACTACCACTTATACAAACATAACAATAATGTTTTTTTTTTAGAGAAATACAATTGTCTGGGGGTTTATTGTGTGCATATAAGTTAAATATTTGAAAGGTGACATGACCCTAGAGTTTTTAAAACCCAATGTATTGGTAACTAGTTTTTAGAAGCTAGTGTTGAACAAACAGTAAGATCACTATTAACTCTTAATCCTATGTCAGAATGCCACTTGTAAACTCGAGATCTTGCCAACGGACCTGCGGCACAGGGGCCAAATCAATTGACGAATGCCTGAGTCCCCATCCTTCATGACAGTATATTATACTCAAGTGAAATATAAGGCCCAGGGAATAACCCATATTTAGATTTCTGCACATGACCATGCAAACTAGTGCTGGTTGGCATATCCAGGACTGGCCTAACTACAGTAAACAAATACTTAGATCAAGCGTGTTATATACAGCCAAAATAGACACAGTGCCAATGGAGCCCAATTCCTGGTCTGACAACAGTGTTTGTAAATAGATCTGACATGGGGACTTCCTGTGATGTAAGAGAGGCAGGAGTTTCTATTTGCACCAAAGAGGTTTAGTGATATATCCAGTGCATTATATCTTCTAGTTACTGGATAATTAGCTCATGGAAGCTAATAGCTAATGACTTGGTCACCAGCAATAAATGGCAATTTCATCATATAAGGTTTAGTCGCTAGTATTTACATGACATTAGCTGTTTTTGGGATTAGCTTGTGGGGGAAGGATTTCTTCACTGGGCAAAGCAAAATGTTTCACTCCCAGCTCTATCCATGCTCTAGGGAAGTATGTATGGAATGTGCTACCAGAGTCAAAGCAACGAACCAGCAAATATTACAATCCAGTGAGACCAGCGAGGTTAAAAATTATGACATTAAAAAGAAAACAAATCACATCGTTTATTCAGTGGACGTGTGATTTAATATTGTCTTTTGGCAAGGATTCCAGAAAGACAAGTACACGAATTACACATATATACATTTAATTTCTTTTTCCAAACCACTTTATCCTTTATTACAGTCACAGGAAGGCTGGAGCCCATCCAAGCCAACTCCAGGCAAACCCAGAGTACACCATGACCAGCTCGCCAAACCATCACAGGGACAATACACACAGAACCATTCACAACCTATTGCCTATGGGCAATTTGGAACCGCCAATTAGTGTAATGTACAGTTATTTGTACTGTATGAGGAAACCCAATTATCCAGAGGTAGCTCACGCAAGCATAGGGAGAACATGCAAGCTCCACACAGAAAGAACCGAGCCCAGGACTCGAAGCCATAGTCTACATAGTGCCATTTACCCGAATTGTTCTATCTCTCAACAGCGCTAAGTCCTCAGGACCTGATGGCACCGGTGCTGTACCACGGATACTACATCCGTCCCCGTATCAACAAACAGCTGGAAAGGGGCTTCTCGCAGGTGGACAGCGAGGATGACTGGTACCGGGTTCTATTAGACGTCTGTCAGTTCACACCGGACGAGCTGAGTGTGCGAACTGTGGACAACCTTCTGGAGGTAACTGGGCGCCATACACAGAGGATGGACCAACACGGCTTTGTTTCCAGAGAGTTCACACGTACCTACATCCTGCCTATTGGTGTTGATCCACTCCTGCTGCAAGTGTCTATATCTCATGATGGGATTATGTGTATCCAGGCACCAAGAAAGGTCCAGGATCCTGAGCCTATAATCAATGAGCTGAAGATTAGAGTGGATAAGAAGGAAGGGAAGAGATGCTGAAGTGGACTGCTAAGTTGAATTTTTTTCACTTTTTTTATTTTAATAGAGGGTTCTGGTTAAAGAAACCCAACATCCAGCACTTGACCAGATTTTACACCCTCTGCACACTTCACCAACTTTGCTTTGGGAAAGTCCGTGCATTCTGGGCAGACATGGTTTATACTTGATTTTTGGCAATGATGGTTGCTGACAGTGACTTGTACTTTTGGATAAGGGGTGAGATTAGCAATTTTTAAATGGTGCCACATTTGTTCATTCTTAGATATGCGGTTTTTCTGGATTTGAATCTAAAGTTCACTTTAACAACGACTTTTTTGATGATAAAAATAAATGTATTCTTTAAATCAAGTAAAGATTTCAAGGTCACAGATCAAAAACAAATTTCTAGCATAGGCTAAGGTATAGTTTAGATGGAGGGAATAAACCAGTGGGTTCAGTCATGCAATACTGGATATAAATACTATACACAATGCAGTGTTGTACATGTACAGTGTTAAGTATGTATCTTAATATAATAAACTTGAAATTATATAATTGCTTTGGGTTTAATTCTATACAAGGAAAAGGGATTGGAAAAATTATTAGAATATGCTATGCAAAAACTTGTACACATGATAAACAGTACTGTGCACTAGATTTTAGGTAACCTATTTTTTAAGTATGAACTTTGTTATAAAATTTTATTTGGTGACTTGTGCATTCTTGAATCAGTACAAAATCAATATTTTGGATTTCCAAAAAGAAAATTAAATGTAACAGATAAATATTTTTATGTCAATAAAGAAAGTAATATAGTACACAACAAAAAAGTCCACCATTCAGACGTAAACATAATGAAAGCTACTGGGTTTTACTGTAAAAATAAGGAACAAGTACAACTGTCAAAATCTCCAGAAGACCTGTGGCTGTTTCTGCAAGATGCTCAATAAAACTTTCCCTTATAAAACTACATACAATATACCCATATGCAAAAACGTTGCTTTGAGTACATACAGACATACAGTGCCAGGTCACTCCATCAGGCACAAGTGGATTATTATAGCTTGGCATAGCTATAATTAAATGTCTCTCCCTAGTGGACATCAGATGATCATTTTGCCCTATATTAAAGATAGGGATATATATATATATATATATATATATATATATATATATATATATATATA
>JAOUQZ010000029.1:11850262-11875371 GCA_028564935.1 Neosilurus hyrtlii
GTGGATGCCTGTGAGCAGGCGGTCATTTATGCCACCGATTGCACAGCACAGCGCGGGGAGGACACGGCCAGTCGGGGGGGAACAGGAATCCCACGCTTCTGTGACCCAGAGATTTTGAAAATTGTATTTAAACATCAGTCAAAGCCTTGGATATCCTCTTCCTTGTACTGTTGCCAAACCAAAAAGCATGCACACATTTCCGCATAACCTTCTATCTTACAGGGCTGTGAGCTTGGGGGTGATCAGAGACCCCACATGGGCTCCCACCACCCTTGAAAGAGCAGTGTCACCTATGACTGAGGCGACTCTATGCTCAAGCGGGGTGAGGTCCTCCTCTCCTGTCCCCCCCACCGGACTGTGCCAGATCTTGGCGGTAGGCAGCCCGTCCTCTGCTTAACGGCCACCTTTAAGTCTGACCACTTCTTTTTTTAACTCCATGTGTGTTTGCCTGTCTGACCCCACAGCACGGCATCACACTCTCTCCCACTCAGACCTCCTGCGTTTTTTGTTAATGCCGGAGGACAGCGTGCCAAACACTACATTCTTGCGTGCCTCCCCATCTTCCTCATATTATAAGGGTTTTCTGATCCTGCGAACACGGGAATCTCCGGTGCAGGGTTCATTTAAATATGATTTGCTCATTTAAATGGGGGCGTGGACAGGGAGGGGTCGGGTACTCCTACATGTGCGCTTAATTCCACATTGATTCGGATGTTCAAAGGAAATGTGCTTAGATTCATGCGTACGCACAGATTCATACATCTGAACTTTTTGTGCGTACGACGTTTTCTGGATTTAAGCATACGCTATTTTTCAGTAAGACTTTCACGCAAGTCTTTGTACATGAGGCCCCTGGAACACCCGCATCGTTATCGGTCAGCATAAGGTCCATTACATCAGGTGTACCGGTGTTACTGAGTAGACCAGTGTTTGTATTAATGTTCATCTTGTCTTACAGTGCACTTTTCCGGATTCCTGGAGTATTCAGATCAGCCTTTTGAGTCGACCAGGAGCTACAAATTTCCTAAAATGATGAAGCTTGGAAGAGGTACAGTAATGCAAAATGAATGCAAAAACAAACAATACCCCTTAAATCCAAGTCTTACTGTCCCCCGCCCCGTCCAACCCCCCAGAAATCATAGTTGTTTGTAGTATTTTATCGTAGTCAGGTATTGCCTCCCTATCACACAGTATTTCCATATGAATCAGTACGAACATGTAGTAGCCAAACACCCGCCCACTTGTACTCAAAGACGCCAATGATTGGCTGGTGATTGCTTTGAGTGACAGGGAGGTGAACATATGCTGTCCCTTCCTCCCATGAGAGCTCAGCTTTCTAGCTCCCATAGACTCCTGGCCGTGGATGGCTGCGTCAGTCACCCTGGATTCAAACCTGTGTTCTCCAGGATGATAGTCGCACATCTTGTTGCTCAGTCCTACTATCTTAAAATAAACCCTAGTGGGGTGGTTCAGGACAAGGATACGAGATGGACGGGCCTTGCATCACCCTGATGGGGTTTATGTACGTTATCCCACTTGTTACATCACCAATAATGTTAAAAATTATTTTATTGATTTAAAAGGGATTTTTGTTGCATCGGTAAATTATGTGGTATGTAGCAACAGTCTTAGCAGATTGTACAATGCTGTGAGTGACCAATCAGAATAAAGAGTTCACCAAAGCTGATTAAGCATGTATCTAAATGTTTCATTCTTCTTATATCACTGCAATGCATTAACACAATTTCTTTTCAAAGCTATTTGCTCCATTTACAGCTGGTCCCTTACCAAACTTAACCCTGCCCCAACCCCACCTCCCAAATTGTCGTTTACGGCTTTAAATCACTTAAAACCATATCCACAACTGTACATGTGATTAACCAAGTTCAACTGTTTGTCAATCAGACATGACCGTGTGTGGCCTCGAGCTCGGCCTACGCACCATGAGGAAAGGAGAGTTCTCACGTTTCCTCGTGCATCCCACATACGCCTACGGAGACATGGGCTGCCCTCCTCTCATCCCACCGTTGGCCACTGTGCTGTACGAGGTGCAGGTCGTCGACTATCTTGACTCGGCCCAAGTGGACGAGTTCTTTGTGCTTTCACTGGTGAGTTTTGTTGGGAAAATGGTGACAGGATTTCGGCTCTAGGATTTAGGACTTTCGGCTCAGTAATCCAGAGCTTTACCCACTTAGCCACAACTTAAATTTGATTCACAGGATGAGCAGAACATGTCTCCACTATCCACACTGCTGAGCGTCGTTGACACGGAGCGAAAATTTGGAAACCGCTGTTTCAACCAGAGTCGCTACGAAGACGCCAAACACAGATACAAGCAGGTCAGGCCAGGAAATCAGGAGTTTTCATTTTCCTGTAACTATTTTTATATACGCCTGTTGTAAATTTGACGTGTATTATGTTATCGCTTTTTCCGTGGACAAAAATGGTTTCAGCTCAAGAAATAATTGGCGCAACATTTACATTAAGTTTGATTACCGTGACCTTGGCCTCATTTTCAAGGTCACGGCAGCCTTCTTTTTAATAAATGGTTTCCACTTGTTACACAAATGCTATGTAATGTACCTTGCACCCTCCGGGTGTCTTTTTAGTTTTCGGATATTTACCTACTGTGTGCTGATGCTGAGGATTTCAACCTTACTATGCTTGTTCACTACTATGACTGCCAGGCTAACATTGTGTGTGAGTGACCTTGACCTACTTTTCAAGGTCACAGAGGCAAAACCGCATATTAGGTTTTAAGGCATTTACTTGCCGCACGCTGAAGCTGGCGTTTTTAAACTTGGTATGCTTGTTCTATATTGGCATTTTATGAAATGATCCTTTCAGTGGGAGCGTCTGGACCCCTGTGAACAATTTTTTTTCTTTTTTCTCTCTTTTTTATTAATTTTTTAAATTCAAATTTTATTAGTCACATACAAATTATTCATTCATTCATTCATTCATTCATTTTCTGAACCGCTTAATCCTAATTAGGGTCGCTGGGAGACTGGCGCCCATCTCAACCGACTCTGGGCAAGGGCCGGGTACACCCTGGACAGCTCGCCAGGCCATCGCAGGGCACATACAAATTATACACAGTACAATATGTAGTAAAATGCTAAGTACGACTGTCCAAAATGTAAAGAATAAACTATCACAGTAACAAGAAGAAAAGAACAAAGGTCAAATAAATATAAAATGCAAAAGGATAGAAATAAGAAAATGTATAGAATAAAAGAAAATATGCATATGAGATAAAATATAGGATAAATAAATTAATAAATTTTTTCACAAGCAGAGCTGACAGTTAAGGAAAATCAGAAGTGAATTAGAAGTGAATAAACCCCATTCATTTTGTTACTTTAAAAAAAAATAAAAAGAACATATACGTGACCTGAGCTGTTCACTGACCATCTGCTTCTCGTCTTTGTCGAGGTAGGCCATGATGTTGCTAAGGAACCGCAAGCCAGCGGATGAGGAGGAGAGACGCCGTGTAGAGGAAGCCAGCCTGCCCTTCCAGCTCAATCTGTCCCTCACATACCTCCGCCTGGAGAAACCTCACAAAGCCCTACAGTGCGGCCAGAGGGCTCTGAAAATCAGCCCCACTAACACCAAAGCGCTGTTCCGCTGTGGTCAGGTCAGGAACTCCTCCACATCCCTTCCTTTCACTTTAGTATATGATGAGTCAGGTCAATTGGTTAGCTGCTTTTGTTTCTTGTCAGTTGCCTAACGCCTGTTAAAGCCACGAAAGACGTTGTATGCTTACACTCACTTTTTTTTAATATAAAGTATTATTGGTTTAGGAAATCACTTTATTTCCGGAATAGAATTTATTATAATAATTTCTAATATGAAACAATAAGTTTTTATTTTTTTAAACAGTCAAAATGAGTTGAGTAGGTGTGTGTGTTTGTGTGTATGTAAGTGGTAAGTCAATTTCAACTAATTCTTAAATAAATTAACTAAAATGCTGTCATCAGTGTCAACAAAACACTGTTATATATTATAACTTTATTTTAAATATACAAAACGGGAACCATGCGATCTGATTGGCTTGCTATCTTAAGATAATGGACATTTATTATTTATTTTAAAATATTTTCTCATTTCTGATTGGTGGAAAGCTATCAAATAATTCTTGTTATTCTTCGACAAGCAAAATTACTGCATCATTGACATCAGCCTAACGTAGCATATCCTGCTAACAAACAAACAGATGCTGTTGAATACATAACCTCCCTTGGTAAAAAAAACAAACAAAAAACCCCAGACAAACACTTTATTTATAAGAAACGCCCACACCATCCTCAGCAGGCAGAAATCTAGACTTTTCGTGGCTTTTGCTTCAAAATAAGACCAGATTCTTAAGTCTTCTGCTGGTAATGGGTCCTTTCTAATGTCAGAAATAGAGAACGGCCTTTACGTGTCTTCGGTCTTCACTAGGCATGCTTAGAGATGAACGACTACAAGAAGGCGAAAGATTACCTCACCATGGCTCAGGCCAGGAAGCCGTTTGACACTGACATCAACAACCTGCTCAGAAAGCTGGCACAGTGAGTCGAATTACACCACTTGGCGCCGTCTAGCTCGATCAGGGTCGAGTAAAGTGATGTCTAAACCCTTCTAATACGTTTGCAGTTGTTACAAGGAAGATCTGGACAGGGAAAAACACATGTGCTCCAAAATGTTTTCTGCTCTCAAACCTGAGAAGTGACCAGTAAGTAGAAGTATTTTTATTAAATGTAATGAATGAACCCAACACAAGGGGGCAGTGTAAGTGTAAATATGACTGTAATTCTGAACCAGGTAAATCTTTTATATATATATATATATATGTATATATATATATATACAGGCCTCATCTGAAAATGTTTTCTTTATAATTCTATTTTTCAGCACTTCCAAGCCAGTGGAACTTCGCATCTTGTTAAAGTATTACGGAAAGTTCACATACACACAACCTGTTATGGATTTATACCCAACTGAATGGATGGTATTAAATCTGTGAGTTTCTTAGTTATTTTTTTGCCCATCAGCTTACCAGTTTGGTAAAGTGCCTATGTTTAGAAGTGTTTTTGTTTGGTATTATTGTTGTTATATGTATATATAAATGATAAAATCATTGAGTTTTGCACCTATTTGTCAGAATATTGTGATTATTGTGAGGTAATTGTGAAAATTATTATTCATAATATTGTGAAATCTTCCAATACACGTTTTTTTCCAGTAAGTTTGTAAGTACGCCTCATTTTTCTGTTTTCCGTTCTGCTTTCCTGGCAACACTTATGCCCGTTTATTCACTGTTCGACGGACCATAATCTCCGGGCGTTAAAAAGAAATATACAGCTCTGGACGTTCTCTGGTCCAGTGTATTATCACATCACAGAGCCAATTATCATGGCTTTTAAACTATCAGAGGCTATAAACGATTGATAATTGCTTCAAGCTGAGCCACATTTCAGAATTATGAATGGTTCTGGAGAGAACAGATGGTCTTGAGTAAATTTTGGGATGATGGTATGATGACTGTACATCTACCAGCCAACAATCCTTGGGCCATAACATTCCTGATTGAGTCACCTTTAGCTGTTACAGTAACCCCGACTCTTCTGGGAAGGCATTCCACCATATTTTTAAAACGTCACCATTGGGATTTGTGATTTGTTTCATTCAGCTACAAGAGTATTGGTGAGATAAGGTATTGGTTGGTAATTGGATACAATCCATCCCAGAACAGTTCATTGAGGGGTTGAGATCAAGTCTGTGCAGGACCCACAAGTGTTTCTAGTCCAGTGTGTCTTGTTCTGGCCCACCTACCAGCCAGTTGAGAGCATTCTGCGTGCGAACTCGGCAGCTGATACCGTCTTGAAACGGAAAGGAGATGTGAGATAGCATTGGATGTGGATATCTCTGCTAGCCCAAGCACGCCCCCTCCAAACAGTGAAAAGATTCGTGTTTTTAATCTGATGAACATCCAATGGAAGGCCCGACCTGATTAAACAGAGCTGCGTGTCTTCTATACAAACACGGACACATAGAGACGCCATGACTGCGAGAACTTAACGACGAGACCCCAGCTTGGACTGGAGGTAACCTGGCAAGGAGGCTCCGATTTTCCCCATGACTTCTTAATTGTCTATATGCTGTATACGCCATGTCAATAAACTCAACACGATCTTCGTGAGTGGTGTAGGCCGCAGCGTGCCGCGTGCCGCAGAGTTCATTTGGTGCGACCTCAGATGTGGGGAAGAGAGTAGAGGGAATAAAAATCGTAGCTCTTAAATCTGTTCGGTGGGGCAGTTAATATGATTCATGCACTAGTAACTTCAGCAAACGCTGCTTTCCATTTACTCCCTCATCTCCGGCCTGGCAGATCAATGCCCTTATTCAGATCATTGCCACTGACAGCCGGAGCCTGGCCTTTTCTTTCCCCTTAGCCTTATGAAAGACATTTCTCTCTCTTCCTCTCTCTTTTTCCAGCTTTATACTGTATGAAAGGTATGTTTTGATTTCTCTTTTCTTACCGCTGATTGAACACGGGGCTAAATTTAGGATTCACCATCCCGTAATGGACTTTTTTTTTCCCTCACAGAGAAATCGTCCCTCGTCCTGTGTCTTAGACTGGCGATATTAAAGGTCCACTCTTACTATATTTGGATGAAGAAAGAAATGTGTGAGGAATCACAGAAAAGGCTTTGCTTAAAGATTTTATATGGTGAACGTATATAATGTATGTTTTGAGTAGTTTTCAGCACCATTTAAGCGTGCTAATGGTTTAATAGGATATGCACAGGCACCTCATAGGGCACAGAGCCTCTTTGTTAATGTTGTCTCAAAGTTCTAGCTGTGGGATGTTTATCTTGGGCTGTGAGACGCTCCATGACGCATGACAAACCAATGGTGGGTTAAGGAGAAGTAGGTGAACGAGCCGTAGTTTGTGTTGGATTTACATTGGACATTTCATCAGCCAAAAAAGTGCAGTGCAAGCATATGTTGGTGGATGAGACAATGACATGCTAACAGCATAAATGATCAATGGCATATTCTACCCAACTGTGCTTATTGTTTTCTACTGGTGATGACCTTCAGGATTGTCACACTTGGATAATATCCAGCTCATCTCCAAAATATAATGGAGTCTTCCTTGTCCAAATCCCCACCTTTAGTAGAAATTTCATATATATGTGCAAAAATACAACCGAAAATAGTGACTGTAAAGCATAACTACCTGGGGGATGAAATGATAGGCTTTAAATGTTTGATGTTAAAGTTTAGCTTAAATGGGGCTTCATAGCTTATATGGGGTTTGAAAGTTTATATGGGGACATGTGTTTGCTATTACTATGCAAATATTAATTTAAGATTAACCTGAGATTGAAAAAAAAAAATAAACCAGCGACAAGTATTTCTGAATATAACTACATGATAATGTTTCCAGGTTTATGTTCCTGCTGGAAATTTCTGTTGCTCTTAACAAGGAAGTGGACTTGAGATATACAATAGGAGAAAGGTGGCTTTATAGTGATTTCACATTCCAACAAAAAGGATTTCCTTGAAAAAAATGAATGATGTAGTAAACACACGCGTTCATCTTTCGCATGGCACCAACTGGCATTTATAATGTCAGATCCTTAAGTTGTTGTATAATAGGGATTAATGTTAGGTTATGCTATGTTACCTGAATGTATAATGTGTTTATGCTAATACTACTAATAAAATTACTACTGTCATGACTTTAGTTACTGTGGCATTAATGAAGAAATTCAAATTTAAAAACGTACCCCTTGCAAATCTTCGGACACGTGTGTTGAAGATGAAGCTGAACTTGTAATGATCTAATTCGATCCAGGTGTTAGACCTATTGTAAAGTTTCTGTCTATGTAAATCCTAATATTACTTTACTTTTTAATTTCCATAAGCTCTCAAATGTCTAGTAATAGTAACATGAACAAAATAAAGCTCACGCGAAAGGAAGTAACTTACAATGAACGAGTGCGCACATGTGGACTGCAGAGAAACAAACACACAATTTCCTGCAGAAAGAAAATTAGCGAGTCACAGTACTAAACAAGAAAGCCAAGAAATGGCCAAAAAAAGCTGATTTGGGCCCAATACATGGAAGTGATTTCATGGTGGATTCTTATTAAATGGAAATTCAGATTTATTTATTTGTTTATGTGAAGGATAGCTTTAGTTTAATCACTGCATATTATTTATTCATTGTGTTTATAAAACCCTGCTAGCTTCAATAAAGTCACCAGCTTTGTCTAGAGCATTCTGGCTTGGAAGCAGTGTGTATCCGATGCTATCTTCACCTTCCTGAAGATTAAATAGTTGGGAGACATCACTGCCATCTTCAGCAGGTTTGAACAGGTTTTTTTTTTTTTTTTTTTTACACTATGTGATTTCTGTAGACTTCCTGCCCCACTGTGCAGTATTTCTTGGTGGGTGGTTTCTTTCGCTCTTTTTAAAAATGTTTTTTATATTCTTTGTTTATGTTGTTGTCGTCGTCATGCCTGAAAAGGTTTTGGTCCTTGCTCCTGTAGCTACTGATGTTCTCCACTTCAAGTGGCTTTCAGAATTGAAAGCCCTGTCCTCATACTTTTAAGCAGACTACATTTGCTTTAGTTTATATTATAATTCCTTACAAAAGCCACTCTGCGCTCTTGCAGAACAAGGACAAATGTTATGTGGGCGCTTCAGCTTTTGCCAAAAAAATGATGCTGTTTTTTCCTTTTCTGTTTCCCCCTCCTGTACTGTGTGGAAGACAAGAATCAGAGCTCTGTACATGTAAACCGAATGTTTATGCTGAAAACTACCAGCGGACATAAAAATGTGGGTAAAATGAGAGCGACAGTGAATGGAGAGGAAGTTTACACTGGACTTGTACATGGACAGAATGCAGATTGAAAGAGGGAAAGTAATCAATGAAAGGGTAGTGTGATGTGGCGGGACCTGTAGCTACAGCAATTTTTATGATTTCTGAACAGGTCAATAACAGTTATTAATAATATAATAGACTAGGCACAGCGGGTTTATTATTATTAATTGTTTGAGTACTAAAAGAGTCTCAAAGCCAAACCTATTACACAGAAATAATGTAGGCTATGTGTGTCACGTCTACCATCCCAACACCTAAAACTCACATGGTACCGTCCATCAAGACAGTGTGGATTGACCGCCAACCCCACAAGTTTATAGACAACAACGCTAATAAATCCATGAAACCTTAATGTAGCATTCTGAAAACTGAACAGGCTTATGGACGAACCCCAAAGTGGTCGCATGTGGAAAAGAGTAAAAAAAAAAAAAAAAAGAAGGGAAAACGCAGAAACACAAAGCCTGGATGCGTAATAAATAGCAATATATTTTAAAGCGTTTGTCATTAGCCTTGAATACTGTAGGGTCCTACGGTTTTTGCTGTAAGCTGTCAGGGCGATGTATATATTCATGAATGCATTTCTGCAAACCTTTGAATTACAGCCAGAAATGAAATGCAGAATTGAGCGTTCCGCAGCCCCGTGGAGGTTTTGATTTAGTTTACATTTATGCCTCACTTCTTTTATATGAACCTGAAGGCACTAAATTTCTAAACTGCAATTCAAAGCTGGACTCTGAAAATGCAGGTAGGCAGTCCTCCAAACACAATATTGGTTATGGGGCTGGAAACCTAGGTCAGTGAATATCATAATATTTATGTAAGAAAATTAAAAAGACTGCTCGCTCATGGGCTTTACTTACCGCTTTGACTCTTCAGGACGTCAGTCAAACGCCTTTATTTATTTACTTACTTATTTATTGTTAGTTGATACAGCTAAAATGGTAACATCTTAAGCTTTAGTTCTACCTACTACACACTGCACTACTTGATTTCCCAGTACAGCTGTATCACATTTTTGGAACTTACTCATTGCCTGTCTTTTCCCTGGAAACATAACTGGATCGATGCCAGCAAGATCCCACTTGAGTCCTTCAGCCATCTTTGCTGTATTAATAGCCACAAGTTGCCATGTTGGGGTCACAAGGCTTGTGGGTAATCTATGCTGTGGTCGGGAAGGCACTTTAACTCGAGTTAAGGCTTTCCAATTCATTTAATTGGCTGATAATTGAATTAGCCTCTTCTGTCCTAAATAGCCTCCATGTGATTTGGTCCCAGGTGTGTGGGACAAATTCAAAGTCCCAAATTTACTTGTTTGAGGTAAGCTTTCAAAGCTTTGTGATTGATTTTCTATTTGGGTAAATGGTTGTTTTTGAAATAAAATGGATTTAAGGTAACATGAATAGGACTCAGGTTTGCCCCCATATGTCTGAACGGCATTTCCCACATATCCTATAACTATGAGAGACTGTCTGCCTTTTGGCAGAAACCTAATCAGAAGATGACAAACCCGCACCCGCAGTGTCAAGTGAGCATGTGTAAGCATATTTGATGGCGAAAATCTTGGCTCCTCTGTTTCCCAAGAGGGAGTCAAGCCTGTGATGCCAACAAGCCATGGGAAAGCATGGGGATATGACGTCCTTAAGGACTGCAAGGCATCTTGACAATGCATTTCGAACTGGTCCTCACTTGAGTCCAGATAGTTGGGATCAAATGTCTGAGATAAAGACCTCAAAGGGGAATTCCATCTAACCATTCAGAGGGGGTGGGGGTGGGGGTGTTAAAAATAAAACAACCCATTTTTTAACCTTTTTATTTCACACAAGGTTCTATGCATTCTCTCCATATTTATTTTTTAATTTCATAGGCTTAAATACAATGTCTGTTTTTTTCATGAATTGTCCGGTTTAAGCAAAGCACTTTACATGGAGCAAATCGAGCTTAGAGGCCTCAGCCATTTATTTTCCTAAGCTGTTTGCTTTCCTTGGCATTGCATGCTGTGCTCATAATTCTGGACGAAGCTAACAGGGTACTGAAGTTCCACCAGTGCCAGAGAACCAGAGGCGTGCAAATGCTTGGGCCTCCTGGGCTCCTGGCTAATGGTTATATTGGGAATATTCATGATGGCTATTCTATGCACTCATCCACAAATAGTGCTGTTACTGTCACTCAGCATTCATGAGTTCAGGAGTGTTTCTGTGTTTTTCTGATTTTTTTTATTTGGGATGTATGAAATGCATGTTCTCATTAACTGCTGTCCAGAGAACATTTATAAAGAGGGCATGATGAGTGAAGATAGTTGAATGAATGCCAGCCAGATAGCCACAGGACATGGGCAAAACATTATACCTTCGAGTTTTATGTGGGCATGTTCAAAATTTGTATAAAAACAAGGAGAAGATGTCCGTCGTGCCAACGCAAGAGAGGTATCCTATTATCACAAGACTATCATGGCAAAAGTTTAAAATTATGGAGTAAATGTATATATAACAAGGGCACTCCAGGGCCACACAATTGATTGAGAATAGAGGGGCATCATGGCACAGGCGCTGCTGTCCTCACATTCAGACCCATGTTGGCGGAATGCCAGCGGATACTAATGGGGGCAGATGGCATAGATGGCGTATTAATGGCGTAGAGAACCTTTAGGGTCGTGTTTGGGACGAGAGGAAGAATTCACATGGAAATGACACCGGTGCTGCCACACAAAAAGAGACAAGGCTAATGGAAGCGGTGAAATCAGAGTCGACTCATTTCTGGGAGCGTTCTTGTGGAAGTCCATGTCTGCGTGGGGGATGGTGGTGGGTGTTTGTGCTTTAACATGCAAAAAAAGGGGAAAGATGAATACTAAATGGCCAAAATGTTTCCGTGATGGAGAGTGAAGCAACATGGGTAAACAGCAGCTTTTTAACTCTGCTGATTAAATGTGGGACGTCCCATGGGCACACCACTTAGCGATGGCTAACAACCAACATATCCCTCTATTCCCCTGTCCCTCTGACGATATCCTGCCAGTGTGTCAGATGATCTACTCGCCTTGTGATTATATCAAAGCGAAGGGTACTAGCAGCGTGGTGCATCCCACCCACGGAGCTTTACGCCCTACTTCTCGTGTAGTTTTCTCAGTGAAGAGACACTAATTTATCACCAGTAATTAAACGGAAAAGTACAAGTAACAAGGCGTGTGGTCTAGGTGGTGTTGTGGTTAGACACATTGGCCTCACTGCAAGAAGGTTCTGGGTCCGAGGCCCAAGGGCTTTTGTGTATGGAGTTCTCTGCGCCTGCATAGACATGACTTTAGGCTAATTAGCTGTTCCAAATTGCCGCTAGGTGTGAGAGGGAGTGTGAATGGTTTTGTATGTGTGTGTTGGTTCTGCTAGCTGGTGAGCTTTTCATGTTGTACCTTTTCTTCACCTTTTGACTGCTGCACTTGCTTCTTATAATTATTCAGATATTAAGCCTTCATTAGGTGTTTTTTTTTAAATACATCTCTTATGTAATATCTTGCTTTCTTGACTGACCTACCAAACTTTTCTGTAAACGTTTACTGGAAAACTAAGGCATCAAATAAAACAACGCAGTTTAACTTAGTTCTTGCTTTCTGACCTGTATTTCCAGGGTTATATTGTAGCTTTGACCTTGAGGATATCAGGTCGATGATAATCCTTTCCAGTGACAAACATGTGATCAAATCTCATGGGGTTTTATATATTAAAGCTGATGTAATGCTTGTGGGAGAAGACGGCGCCATGTTTATTTAAGACTTAATTTTATTTTTGCACATTAATGCAAACCCGCCAGCGGTGCAGTGATTTAATTCCTAACGAATTGTTCCTCATTGCGCATTCATCACACACACACACATGCAACTCTATCTACTCTGGAATATTATTGGCCATATAAATAAATGGATTCTCTCTCAGGGTGATTGTAAGCATGCGGTATTTTGGCTGCACGCCTAGGGGCGAGGAGGAGTCTGGAGCTCCCGCCCAACTTGCAACAGGACACAGTGAGAGAGAGAGAGAGAGAGGGAGGGAGGGAGAGAGAAAGGCTGAGTTCAGTCGGTGAGAGAGCTCCACCGAGAGCACGTCGCTGCACTCTGGTTTATTTATGCTGCGAACGCGCGCACGAGACGAGAGCAGACAGGACGCGCGTGCATTTACACTCCTGTACGAAAACAAGCGCGCGCACTCCACTTTGGGTTTGACAGCCCACGCGTGTGATGTTGTTTGGAGTTTTTGGATGCTTCAAGAGTCAACTCTTTCACCAAGGAATGTTATCTACAAAGATCAGACCACCAACAGCACAAGCACATTTCTGCCGACTTATTTCCTTATATGCCTGGATGACATGCGTTCAATATCCCTGACATGGAAGACTTTGTCAGCTTCATGAACTTGTTGGCCTGCTAATGATGTACTGTGGGATTTTGAAATTCTGTGCCATGACCATGGCGTGCCGTGTGACGGTTGTGGTGCTCCTGTGCCAACTAGAGACCGCGGTGCTCTCGCTGGAGATCAGAGGTTATGACGGCGAGTGGGGCAGACCAGCAAAATGCGAAGAGATCACCATTCCGATGTGCCAGGGAATCGGCTACAACATGACGCGCATGCCGAACTTTATGAAATATGATAGCCAAGAAGAAGCAGGTAGAAAAATCAGTGAATTCGCTCCTCTGGTGGAATACGGCTGTCATGTGCACCTCCGCTTCTTCCTGTGTTCCCTGTATGTGCCCATGTGTACGGACAAAGTGTCCAACACTATCCCAGCATGCCGGCCGATGTGTGAGCAAGCGAGACAGAAGTGCTCGCCTATTATGGAGCAATTCCATTTCAGCTGGCCGGATTCATTGGACTGTTCAAAGCTGCCAACCAATAATGATCCTAATTCACTGTGCATTGAGGCTCCGGAGAATGACACGGCGCCTGAGACTAGGAAAGGGGAAGGCATGCTGCCCGTCCCCGCCAGACCCAGGCAATCCGGCAGCGGGCATGGACAATCAGCTGAGTCTTGTGAAAACCAGGAGAAGTTCCAGTATGTAGAGAGGAGCAAGACATGTGCGCCACGATGCACTCCCACTGTGGACGTCTTCTGGTCCAGGCAAGACAAGGACTTTGCTCTCATCTGGATGGTCGTATGGTCTACTCTTTGCTTTGTCTCAACTGCGTTCACAGTCCTCACATTCCTTTTGGACCCACATCGCTTCCAGTACCCCGAGAGGCCCATTATCTTCCTCTCCATGTGCTACAATGTCTACTCTGTGGCTTTTATTATCCGCTCTGTGGCAGGAGCCGAGAATATTGCTTGTGATCGGGAAAACGGACAGCTTTACATCATACAAGAGGGTTTAGAGAGCACTGGTTGTACTATAGTCTTCCTCATTCTGTATTACTTTGGCATGGCCAGCTCTATCTGGTGGGTCATTCTCACACTCACCTGGTTCCTTGCGGCTGGAAGGAAATGGGGGCATGAGGCCATCGAGGCTCACAGCAGCTACTTCCACATGATTGCCTGGGGCATCCCGGCTTTGAAGACCATAATCATTCTCACCATGCGCAAGGTGGCAGGAGATGAGTTGACCGGACTGTGCTACGTCGGCAGCATGGACACCAACGCTTTAACCGGGTTTGTTCTCATCCCTCTATCTTGCTATCTGGTCGTCGGCACCTCTTTCATCCTCACCGGTTTCGTTGCGCTGTTCCACATCCGGAGGATCATGAAAACCGAGGGCACCAACACAGAAAAGCTGGAAAAGCTCATGTTAAAGATCGGAATCTTCTCCGTCCTTTATACCGTCCCAGCAACTTGCGTGATCATCTGCTACTTCTACGAGAGGCTCAACATGGACTACTGGACGTTTCGTGCCGCGGAGAGCAAATGCATCTCTTTTCCCAGACAAAAGGTCCAGGACTGCTCTCTGGAGTCTTCCGTGCCCACCGTAGCCGTGTTCATGCTGAAGATATTCATGTCCTTAGTGGTGGGCATCACCAGCGGAGTCTGGGTGTGGAGCTCAAAGACTCTGCAGACTTGGCAAGGCTTGTGTACCAGGAGGTTGTCAGTGAGGACGACGCACAAGCCCTGTCCTAGCATCAACTGTACCAGCTCTCACTGTCATTACAAAGCGACGGCATTCCAGGCAAACAAAACGGACTCGTGCACAGACGGCCCCACGAGGGTTTGACAAAATGGGGTGGCGATTTGTATGTAATTTGACATCATTTGGACAAAATAGGCATTTTAACATGTAGCCCGATGTCGGACTCAATATTTAAAAACTTTTGCCATGGAAGAAACATGAAAGACAGCGAGTGGAACAGGTCATGCGGTGTGGATGTCATGGGTTTTTGGTGCAACTGAAATGTAAATACAGACTTTATTAATTTTAATTTGAAAAGTTTATTTATTACAGCTATTTAATTATCGCTTATCACTGAATGCACTATATTGTACATATACATAAACTGATGCCCTGAAAAGCAGGGTGTATGAATTTGGAGCTATTGTGTATATGATGATTTTTGGAATGAAAACAATAAAAGTTCACTATATATTTTTGCAACAACTTTTGTTTAATTACATTTATTGCCCTGGGTTTTTATGAAACGCATAAAAATGATTAGTTTACCGTTTAATCCTACTTGGGTCGTGAGGATGGTGGAGCCTATCCCAGATGAGATTGAGTGAAGGAGGGGTGCACCCTGAACAGCTCGTCAGTCCATCACAGGGCAACACACAGTTACACCTAGTGCATGTCTGTGGATTGTGGGAGGGAACCGGAGCAAGCACTGGAAGAACATGCAAGCACCACACAAAACCCCCCCCCTTGAAAAGCCCAGGACTCGAACCGAGGACCTTCTAGCTTGGTGCTAGCCACTACACCAACGTGCTGCCCATGTTAAGCCCAGTAATTCATGTGTCAATCATGTGATAAGGTAATCATTATACTGTACATATACTGCGAGAGATATTCATGTTACAATACCTGGAAAGTACTTACCTATGTTTTATCATTTTAAAGAATTTTAACATTTTTATTTTGATGAAATAAGCAGAATACCGAAACTCGCCAAGCCTGGAACTCAAACCCAGGACCTTCTTGCCCTGTAGTGGACGTGCTAACCACTACCCTACAGTGCAGCTTTAAAAATTATTATATATGTTTGTAAATAATTTCTATTTATATTATACTGGTATTGCAGTTCTTAATGTTTTCTCAACAGTTATCTTTTGTTTGTACTTCTCCAGGAAGTTGATTTTGCTCTTACTAGAAAAGTAGTGCTTGTGATAGCAAAAGCACTCAAACATTCTCATGTCTGGTGAAATTTAGTTTCTGAAAAGTCTTCAGAATAATATTAATAATAAAATGAGTAGTGGAGAGTGGTGCGTTTAGTGCTGCATTTCTAAAACTATTTTTATGAGAACACTTTGCATTTAATAGCCATCGTAAAACTGTTGTTCATACTATTGATTGTGTAGCAGTCCTTAAATTGTGGTTAAAGTTACTAATAATTATAATAATAATAATAATAAAACCTTATAATAATGCAGTAAATTTCAGCTTCGCTTAAAAAGCTTCTGCTTGTTCTGTATCTGTCTCAAAGGTGCAGTCACACTTTCCTAAGTGACTGTTATTGCAGGGTCTTTATTTTAATTCCGTATGTGTTCCACAAGACTGCTGATCACAATCTTGGCAATGACGCAACTTAAAAAAGGAACAAGAGATCAGAAGAGTTCTGGCCAGGGCTCTGGTCAGATTTACTGATGCGCTTCAACTTGTTAGTCTCTATTCGCGCAGCACCCCGTTGCCCCCACCATCCCCACCCGCATATCTCTGCTTGACCTGTATGACTTCAAATAACGTGTTTTTGAAGCATATCTGGATTCACGGCAGACAAAAAGATTTTTTACCGTGAATTTTGTACATTTTCAAAGCTTTGCGCTCTCAGGCCAGTGAACGTTGTATACTTGAATAAGAGGCGGCTCGCAAAGCCAACACCATTAGTCATATTTTGCAAAGGTTTAGGATGGAAGCTAGTCCCAGGTGTAACGTAAATAGGGTTTACGGAGGCAAATCTCACAGGATAAATTAAGGATTAATATAGTATGTGTCCATAAACCTGTCCTGCTATAGGACTTTATTCCTGAGATGTTTTTGGCAGGAATAGATATATTTATTAGAAGAAATTTATTATGTATTTTGTTAGCAGATTTGTGTGTAATTGTACTGACTTTTTCTTTTCATGGGCGCTACTTTTGCCCCCCCCCCCCAAAAAAAAAGGTTGTTTGTCTTGGCAACTGTCGCTGTAATTATGTGGTGCATTAACAGCCTGTACCACTTGCTATAAACTAAAATTGTTGCTTGATGTTTCATCACATGCTAATTACTAGCTTTACAAGGTGTCCAGACCTTGCTAGCTCCAATGTCATTATTTTAGTGAGAGCATTATTTATGTTCGTAATCGGCCCCAGGAACAACTCGTTCTTTTACACACTTAAAGCTGGGGCTGGTAACCTTTTAGCTGCACATACACACTGTTATGTTGGTTGGAATGGTCTTTACACCGTGACAGCAATCAGAAACTTAGGAGTTCTGAAAAAGGTCTGAGAGAATTCCTTAATCTATAGCCACTGTAATCCTGGGAAAAACTTCCCACAATCACTGCCTAGCAGTCTGCTGGGAAATATCCAATCAAATGCTCATATGTGTCCCTGCTTCTGTGTGACTCTACCATGCACGAACCAGGAGTCAGAGCGGAGCTGGTGCATGTGGAGGGGAGGGGGAGATGAGTGTGGCTTTGGAAGGACTTCTGAGGGCAAGAGAGGGTTTATCTGAGAGCTGAAGAGATGCCACTTTTAAATTTTGCTAGTATTCCAGATTACCAACCTTTACTTTAAACAACTGCTTTTTCTGTTCTTTCCCAAAGCCTGAAATGTTCCCTAAGTATTTCACTTGGTTTCTTGAGGGATAGGTTTTAACTACTAGCTCTAATTATTTAGCACTTATTATTTATTTTTTAGCTAAAGTCAAATTTGGAATTAGCAACCATGAATCTAAATTGAATGTCAAGTTTGATATGTCTCCATGTGTACCACTGAGAAACAAACTCAGACTCGCTTTATTCACTGTGTCTCAAGCATATCTCATTCCTCAACCCGGACAAAGAGATATTTGTCATGTAGATTGTCATGCAAATTTGACCGACATGGATGGTTTTAGGATGAAGTGTTGGTGTGACACTGCAGAGTTTGTGCTGCAAGAGTGCTCAGTTTATACAGCAACAGCCTTCATTATTCGGCCCATCAAGAACCCGGAACATAAAGGCCCCATTGTACACTTAGATGTTTAACGTCCTGAATGATATTTTAGGCAGTGCATTGCTCAAAGAAGCCCCCCTCCCTTTATACCATTATAAAGTGAATGTTAATAGCCTTGTAAGTGAGCTTGAGAACGGGACAAGATAGAACAATTTTGTAATTGTCTCATAACCCAGAGGAGAAGCCTTGTGTATGTTTAACAAGAGGATCATTAAAGCATCAGGGACTTTTCCCTCCTCTTTTAAAGAAAGCCAGAGGAATAGAGCAAAAGGAAGAAAGGAATAGAGCTCATTACCTGTTACCCCATGGGTAGGATCCCTTTCCCTGGGTGTTTGAAGTGTAAATAAGGGGCCGTGGTGATAGCAAATTGAAAATCTGTTGCCACCAAAAGGGCTTTTTTTTAAATAGTTACCTTATTTGAAGGGGAAATTAAACCCAACCTAAATAAAAGCTTGTATAAATAGTATATGTCCATTCTATCAAAATGCACTAATGTCATTACAACTTTATTTAAAAAAATATATATATATATATATAATAAATTCTTACACAGGGGGCGCCATCGTTCTGAAAAAAACTGGGGCTGTAGTGACACTGAAGCAGCGATTGCTTGTGTTCATGTAAACGAGCAGACGCCTGTCTGATGTATTGTAGTATTATGCACACACGTGTGTAGCCTTATTATTCAGAAGTTCTGTAGTTTATATCGGCTTTGTTAGTTTAATACCTGTATACTGTTATTTTTGTCATCATCCTGCCTTCTTGGAACTGACGCATTTACATTGTATTGTGAAACCATCAACAATTGGCAACAAATTAATAATGCAAACTACATGCAAAAAAACTAATGCAAACTATCGAACCCATTTTAGCAGACTGCAACTTCATAGATGTAAGTAAACAACACGCTGTTATGAAAATAAACATACTTTAAGTGTATTTTCAGAATTTGGAAGGGTTTCCTTTCATTCAGTTTTAAAGCCCTAGGCACTATTTATAAAAACTCTATTACCAAACCTGGTAATAGAACATCCCATAATATTTCAGGTTTCTTGTGAAACAAGTGTATTTGACTAGTGTGTATCAGAGGACATTGTCACCGTATACATGATGACCCATTTTCAGTAGTTCAAACCAACCCATCTATGAGATGCACTCAGTTGGTCTATTGAATATGTAATGGTTCTGGCTTCTTACAAAAGTTCTTTTGAAATGAAAATTGTCTGTTGCATGATTCTGCATAGAACATAAGATTTCCACCAGGAGAAAAAAAAGCAGAGAAGTCTGCAGATGGAAGCTTTTATATATTTAAAAGGCATGACAGCATTTGTTTATATTCATGACAGAGACACTTTTACTAATAAGTGAACCTCTTGGATCTAGACCAGTGACCTTATTAAGACCAGAAGCCATAATGCGTACACATGATTGGAAGTTGGATGGAAGTGCCACTTTTACTCTTCAATGGTGCCTCTTGGTGAAATGTTCTCAATGATGATGCACCTAAAAATACAGTATGGTGGCCTTTATGAGCGCAAATTGTCTCCTTTTGTCACATCCAAAGCAAGCGAGCTGAATTTGCTGAGTAATTCATCCAGCTGATGAGTAAACTCGTCACCTGGAATTCAAGGCTGCACCATTGAGAAAAAGAAACATATTTATACTATAAGTATATTAGCATTGGAAATCACCCAACTGTTCAGATTAGTTTCTGGTGCATGTGTGCCAGGAAACTCATTTTATATTTTTATAGTGTTTTCTTGAAACGGGGCCTCAGCTTCTCTTGCCTGACTTGTTTAGTTGTGACAGTCAAGAGCAGGCCCACTGTCTGGTTCAGGCAATCCTCAAACCTCCAGACAGTTCAACCTGACAAAAGGGCCTTTTGCTGGGCTTTGGCTCGGGGATATTATGCACAGAGACGGCTTTGTGCTGTGGTTGAACGTCGGAGACACACCGTGTCTTGTTGCTGGCCAAACTGTCAGGTCTCTCTGGTCTGTGCAAACCATCCTTTTTAATCAGGTTGTTCCTTTCACGGCTGTCATGTCAAATTGGAATCATGGCACTGCTTAGGAAAACCCACAGAACCCTGCACAGAACATCAAAAAAGAATATTCGTAAAAAAAAAAATTTTTTAATGTAAAAAAGCATATTTGGTAAAAAGAAAAAAAAACAAACACAAAAAAATTCAGCTTCGCCAAAAAACACATAGATTGAAAGATTTGATCCGTTTTCTGCTGAGGCCCGGCAGAATATACCTACTTTAACAGAGCCAGTCCATGGGAAAGGAAAGGGGCCTCATTAGGAAGATTAGCAATGGCCTACTGGGTTTTTATATCAAAATCTGTTTACAGCTTAAACACTTTGCTTATAAAACTGTCCGTTCCAGGGCGGCCATATCAAGGTTCCTTTTATTACTGGGATGAGACACTTAAGGCTAGTAAAGCACAATGCCCCCAGCTGAGCCATGTGCTGCTAGTTAGTCCCCCTCACGCTAGCCATGCTAGCGGCCTATACTTCTGGCATCAAACTTCCCTTGCTCAGGCCTAGCTGGCAGCACCTTGCTTGCTTGATCATGCTAACGGTGTCCCGGATAACATTCCTTGCAGACTGCTGGCTTGCACAAGGAAGCTCATAAAGGTAATTAAGGTGTCTTAGAATGAGTGGGCTGCTCAGTTTAATGGCAACTAAGAGGACTGTGGAGGCTTGTTCGCTTGGCGTCAAACTGTGATTACATTTTCCATGGTCATTTAGTGTCTAGGGGTGTTAATAAAAAGGCCTAAGGGGATGTCAGAATTTAACTTGTCATGAATTATATTCACAAAGTCCCCTATTACTCTGCTTTGGTACCGAAAATGGGGTTTATTCAGGATGGAGCAAAAGATCCTTGTGGAAATTTCATCATGCTAAGCTTAAGGCCTGAAGTAAGCATACGACTTGAGTGTGTGTTTCAAGAGCCAACTGTTATCTAATGCTTAAAGCCATATGGCTTGGGGCCTCCTGTCACAGTGCGTTCATGGCTTCAACTTTTATTGAAATGTGACGTAGACCCTTGGCATTGGTGAATCATTTGCGACATTGGATTTGGAACATCTGGACACCCGTTTCGTGATGTATTACACAGAATAGTCCCTAGTTGGGTTCAGTCAAGCTGATCAGGAAGAATCCCAGATCTATTGAGTAAGCTATCTCGCTCTGCACTGGTCTATTTCTTTTGCAGTCTTACGCCTTTCATTTTTCCTGTCCGTATGGCCCCTTTCTCTCAGTGGAGAGTTTTTGAGCTCATGCTGTCAACCCAACAGCACAACCCAGGACCTCACCCAGACCCTGCACTTTGTCGGCAGCTGTAATGCTGATTCATCCATCCTAAAAACAAGCCAGGTCTCCCACTCATGCTGAAAGTATGACACACAATAAATGATTGGTGAATGTGCTCCTGTTCTTTTATTACTTTGGTCCTTCCGCTGCCTGACAATCCATCCGTAATGTGTTTTGACCTAAGCATAAAACAATGGCTGGAAGTTCTCCAAAGCTTCTTCAAAAATTCTTACCCCTGTTGATGTTGGGTCAGAATGACCCGTTTTAAGGAAAAAGAGCATAGCTCAATTCATAAAAATAAATTACATTTGTGTGAGATTATGATTAGAACATTGTGACCTGAGAGTAGAAGTGGAATTTAAAAAATTGGAATAAATGCCTGAGGTTTGGTGGGAAAAAAGTACCGTATCGTATTCATTACTAATTCATACACCTGCCATCAGGACCATCTCCAAGTATGTGACTTGGTTTGTGTCACCATCCATAAATATTCTTTATACCACTAATAAAGGAAGCATACAATATATTAGGAGTTTGGCTTGAAATAAAAATAACACTGGTACTGGTAGCGAGTATCATTACCACTTTATTTATAGCTGCGGAATTTCTGGTATGATCTTCAACCAGCACTCAGTGATGGACTAGCGAGCTGTTCAGGGTGTACCCCACCTTTGCCCAGAGTCAGCTGGGATAGGCTCCAGCCATTCTGTGACCCTGGGAGTATAAAGAGGTTCGGCGAATAAAATCTTGAGCCCCTGGTTTGTAGGCACATTCTCCCTGTGACCACACTGCTTTCATTTTACATCCCAAAATCATACCAGTAGGTGGTTTGGCTAGGCTAAATGTCCTCAGCTGTGAATAAAAACAATGCACTGGACCGACATTCCATTCAAGGAGTATTTCCATTAGCTCCCAAATGTTCCCAGAACCCTGACGGTGATCAGGTGTTTAGATGTATTAATTAATAGATTGTATTGTATTTTTTATATAATGTGCTGGTCAAGTGCTTAGAAGTAAACAGAATGACCTGTTGAAAGACTTTAGTTGTCCAGACTGAATAGAAAATTAGGGAAGCATTCCAAAGCTGAGGAAGGAGTCAGAGACACTTAAGAATCCTTGGCTAGGGAGCTTGCCAAGCGCCGTGAAGTCCCTATTGCTGCTGGCTGACATCAACACATTCCCTTACCTTCCCATCTGTACCGCATTTCCAGAAAGATGAGCTGCAGTTCACTCAAAGTTCTCAATAGTGAGCCATGACAAAAATAGGTTTTCTAGGGCATAAGAGATATACTACTTGTGGAAAAAGTCTGCAAACTAAACAACAACGATATCAGGCATTTGTATGAGTGCCCCCTGGTGGCTTGGAGGTGATACAGTATACCGCTTATAGCTAGTGACGGCCCTGGTTTTAAGGTGTGCGAATATTTTTCCTTATACAGATTATGATTAATCTTTAAATAACACATCGTTAAGACCCAAAAGATATTTGCGTTGTGCACGGTGCCAGAACAACAGTGCAGGACATGAACTAGCTGTTAGTCAGATGTGTGGGAGCGCAGCAAGAGGGAGTGGAAGGCGGATGGCGGCGCGATCTCACAGGTGTCAGGCTCCAGGCTGACCTGCTCCAACAGGATGTGGTTTTCCTGCTCGTGCTCCACCACGCTGCAGGAACACTGCTGACTAGCTGGGAAAAGTGGAACTGCGGGAAAGAGGAAAGCCAGGTTGGAGTTGAAAGAACAACTGTGTGTGTGTGTGTGTGTGTGTGTGTTTGGCTGAATCAAGCACACATGGCTGTAATCTCAGCACACCGCATCAGCGAGATCTCCGGGTGTAGCGTGCGATTACTGTTATTATATCTGAGCCGTTTCCCAGCAGATTCTTAGCGAGCGCCCAAGGGAATGTTATGCTTGGATGAGAAAAATCAGCGAATTCCAATTAGACAAACGTGCATGGATGGAATATGGGGAACAATTTAACGTTGTTCCTAAATACCGTATGTATATAGAGGTGGCACAGTGGCGCAGTGGTTAGCATTAATGGTTTCATTTGAAAGTCCATATATGGTTCCCTATTAGTGTCATGTATATCAGAAGTTATACATGCTGTATCTTTAAAACTTTGTGACCTTGCGCTGACCTTGACCTTTGACCCAGACCTTCCAAAATCAAGTAATCTCAAGTAATGCACAGGTGTGGTCACGGTCAATCTTCTTCACAAACACAATTTTAAAAAATTTAACTTTTATATACAAAAAATTTATAAATAGAGCGTTTAACCCTCTATCTTAGACTTAACAGTGTGAATAAAACAACACATTTGTTCATAAATACACTTATTTTTATGACAGTAACATTTCCCAGCCAGCTTTTCAGAATTTATTCATTAAATCACAGTTGATTTTTTTTTTACTGGTTAAAAAATCTAATCAGTATTAATATCACATGCATGTTGTTTTATTTTTATTTATTTATTTGCATTTAAGTGCAAATCTTATTTAAATCTATAAGTATTTTGTTAACATTTTTATGCATTAAATGTGGTTTAAATGTTTTATATATTTTTTTTCAATGTTGAAATAACTTATTATTTTCCCAGCATTTTACCAGTGAATATTGGTCATGTGACAGCTGGGTAGATTACCAATATTTTGACCTCTTTGCTATAATGTGACTCCTTTTAATTAATCAGAATAAATACGTTTCTCTCAGACAAAGAATACAACAACTAATCAAGTCTGGCCTTCATCCAAAGATTATACCATTGTTAATGTTTCATTTATACTTACAAAAGGACTTTAAAAACATCTGTAAAGAGGGTTGAACTGGTGCCTGACAGGGTAATGTGGAAATGAATGTGGGCGTCAAAAAAGGGGAAAAAAATAAAAACAAAAATTGCAGCATTCCTTAAAAGGTTATAAACTCATCGAGGAGCAAGAGAGCTGCATCACTTTGCAAATATCTACTTTGCTGCGGTGAGCTTCACTCAGAATTATCCTCTCCGAGCCTGCTGTTTTGGTTTAAAGTTAATACCAGCAGTGTGTTTTATTCATGAAACGAAATATTTAATCACATAATAATTCTAATCACTATAATCAGACTGTTATGCTGTATTGATTGGTGAGGGAAAAAGCCAGTGTAAATCTTGCTTTCACTGATGAAACAGAAGTAAAAACTTCTGCAATGCCCAGCAATTCCCCATATTAACCTAAATATAATAATTATTTTTATCTTACAATGTTAAAGAATGCTTTAAAATTTTTCTGAATTTCATCCACATCATCCCCAAAATCTAATAAAGTCTTCCTGGTCTGAAGCCCCACCTCCAGTAGAAATCTCTTGAAAATCATAACTTAATATTTTCTGTGGATAATTGTGTGATTAGTATTCAAATAGAAATACAGTGACACTATCTGCTGCCAAACAAAAATATGATCAAATTCATCAACATTCCATTCCAAAATATGATAAAATCCACCAAATTATTATTATTATTTTTTTTAATTTAATAATTATTTAATTAATATTGGGGCAGTGGTGGCCTGGTGGTAAGGTGCTGGATTGCTGATCCCAAGGTCGGGGGTTCAAGCCCCACTATCAGCGGG
>JAOUQZ010000029.1:11894919-11919981 GCA_028564935.1 Neosilurus hyrtlii
TCGGCAAATCAGTTTTCCGAATCAGTGTATGAGCGGAAGGCAGAGTTGCCAGGGGCTTACACTACAGTCTATGCAACCGTTTTCTTGGGTTTCATTGGGGTTTTCTGGTTTCCTCCATCTCCCAAAAGCCATATTGGATAGGTGAATTGGTGAAGGTGTCCCATCCGGGGTGTATTCCTGTCCCAGGATAGGTTATGGATGTGCAACGACTCTGACCAATCAATCAAAGGTGGTTACTTGATGGTATTTTCTGCCCTGCCGTGATGTTTTGCTATAAACACAAACTAATTTGACCTTAATCATAATTTTTGGCATAAACTTAAAGTAATTGGATGAGGACTGGGTGTTGGATGATATTCCAAGCTTTCACTGGTTTCATATTAAAAATGCTGAGTTGGCTGAAATCGGCTCCAACTCCCCCCCCATGACGGTTTCAAAGAATAAATGAAGGAATGAATTATTAGATTAGCAGTAGCATATTAGGAACTAGAAGCAGTGTGTGAAGCTCCACAGGTGGGAATGTCCCAAGGTGGTAGCGCTTGTCTTGCTCTCATGGACAGGGGTGCTACAGAGAGACTCATATGGGGGCCCGGCCCCTGCCACACCCTTGCTCAGTGTTCAGCCTATTACATGGGACATGCCACGAATATGCATCATGTACGGTTTATTTTGTAGGTGGCGAGGGTTTCGGGTTGTCTCCAGAGCTGCGTGAGCTGTGTGATGTTTTCCTCACTATTCCTCCCCGAAGAGAGCTTCACCCTGCCGTGGACTCGCTTAATGTCTCCGTCGCCACAGGTGCACAATGATGCTCCGCGTTAGCATGTCAGCATGTAGAAGATAATACATCAGGTTGAAACGTGGGTCCTGGGTGTTACTTAAATTTCTGTTTTATTTTTTACAGGCATCCTCCTACATTCTCTTCTCTCATCATATAGAACTGGCTGATGAGAGGAGGAGGACGTTGGCGGTGATGGTGATGATAATGGTTTATTTACTTGCATTGCCTTCCATTAAGTGTCACTTAATGACTGGGTTAGTTCATCAATTAGCCATCAGCTAATTGACCCCTGAGAACTCATCGATTGGACTGCATCCTGCTCTGAGGAATGGGCGGAGCTATAATGAAACTAGAATGAAAAAAAGGGCAAGATTGATTGGTGCTGGAAATAAAACAAAGACTCCACAAACAAACCTGTGCTATTTACGTTGAAACGTTTGTTTGGACATCGTTGTTGTCTTTAATGAAATATTACACTCCGACGCTTACTTCTACAGCAGGTGGCACTGTAGGTCAGCGTTCCTTGAATAAATTCAACAGACATCCGTCCTCTGCTCCATTTTTACCCTCTCTTTCTGTTTATAATGTTTAAAGCTTAGCCAGGGATAATCCCAGACCACAGTTGAGCAAAAAACCCTAAAACTGAGCGAAAGCTTGCTAGGGCTTGCGCTTCATGGGTTCTCCGTCGACTTGGGGGTGTTACAGAACGGGACGGTTCACAATTAAAGTAAAACGGGCGAGCGGGACAGGACGATTAACCCGCTAATGCTATAGACCATTAGACCTCTCCGTCTTGCTCTCTTTTTAGCCTCGAGCCAGCTCGTGGAGAATGGGACATTAGACGTGACGGTTTAATGTAATGACCCATTCTGTGATTTTTACAAGGCAGAATGATTTGCAGTACCGAGCGGCGACGACAGATCCTTCTCTGATTTGTCAAGATTTGCACAAAAAAGGAACTTTTTTCTTTTTCCTCCCCTCCCCCAGGACCTTTTTATTAAAGCTATTTATTAGCTTGACATCAGAGGCGTTGCTATTAATAAAAGCAAATAAGTGAGATCTAAAGCTTCAACTCTGTCCCGTCTATCAAGACCGTTAAATTCAGCTTCAATATCCAACAGGCCAACGGTACTTCTAATTTTACTACTCAGAAAAAGCCCGAATAGTTTCGGAGTCGCCAACTTAAAAAAGCAACACGAGGGAGATGTTCAGGCCAAGTCGTTTTCTCACTTCTCACAATGCTTTAATTTACTACCCAGCTTCAACTTGTGATCCATCAAGTTTAGGTTATGTTTCTATTTGCAAACTTATTCATCATCATCTGGTCCAGACGTCCCTCTTCCCAGCCGCTCTCTCCAGCTCTTCCAGGGGGACACCGAGGCGTTCCCAAACCAACCGAGAGACGTAGTCCCTCCAGCATGTTCTGGGTCGACCCCGGGGGTCTCTTTCAGATCGGACGTGCCCGAAACTCCACACCAGGAAGGCTGGTCCCGGATGGCTGAGCTTCTCACCCTATCTCTGAGGGAGAGCCCCTGCGAAGGAAGCTCATTTCAGCCGCTTGTATCTGCAGTCTGTGCAAACATTATTATTATTATTATTATTATTTTTGTGATGATGATGATGGCACTTTTTTCCCAAATAAACTCTCTCTGTTACAACAGCTCAGGTTCTAACCCGCTGGGACACCTCATCATCTTTCTCATCTTCACCATCTCTCATCTTCCTCTTCATCACTCATTCTCTTTATTCATCATCCTCCTTTCCCTCGCCAACACTCCTCTATATCTTCATCACTCCTCTTTATCATCACTCTTCTTCCTCTCTTCATCACTGCTTGTACTCTTCCCTTCAGGAATCGCTGCTTGCATCCATATTTATTATTATTATTATTTTTGTTGTTGTTGTACCTGTCTAAAACACCTGGAGAACCCTTGTTGATAGCCTATGGCCCATGAGAGGTAGTAAGCATAAGTACGTATTAATATACCACTTCACTTTAAAATTCTCAATTCTGATTGGTTGGCAGTCCTGATGACAGTTTGGCTGCAAATCAGAATCCATAATTGTCACAAAACATCATAGGGAGGCAGAGCCTATTTCAGCCAACACTGGGCGAAGGCAGGGTACACCCTGAACAGCTCGCCAAACCATTGCAGGGCAACACACACACAACCATTCACACTCACATCCACACCTAGGGGCAACAGCCAGTTAGCCTAATGTGCATGTCTTTGGACTGTGGGAGGAAACCGGGGTACCCGGGGGAAACCCACGCAGGCATGAGAACTCAACACAGAAACGCCCCGAGCCTTGGACCAAACCCAGGACCTTCACATTGTATTGTTGACATGTCACGGACATTTCACAGCATCAAATGTACACGGATCATCCATATCATTAACACCATTTGCATGGTCTCTGGCTCGGTTCTGTGACTAGTCACATGATCAAAGTGGGCCAGGCTTTATTAACAGGCTAATATTACTACAAATTCCAATCTAACAAGCGTTTAACTCAGTCTTGGACAGTGGATGCATTCACCTAAACAAATTTTAAAAATCTGAAATTGTTATTGCTATGTTATTACATGTTTTGTCAGAAGACGTGTTTTTAGTAGTGTGTTTTTGGAAGGAGCCCTTTCAATTAACATGCGGTATCCAGAAATATCATTACCTGACCTGATCGTTCGCGTTCTTAATCACGGTAAACTGTCGTATCAATACATCACCCCACCCTTCTCCTTCCCCACCCCAGCCCCCCTCGTTCTCACTCATGTGTTCAATCCTCCCTGTTTTTGCGTCCTGTGTGCTAAATGAGGCAACTCTCTCCCGCAAATAAAAATTCATCATCAGTGTTTCGATGACAGTGTTTTAGTTCATTACGGATGGTGAGTTATTAGCTAATTTGCCCGAGTTAAATTTCTTGGGAGGATTGACGGCGCTGGCGTCTCATTATTGTGCTAAACGCTGGGTCCAGGCTCAGAGGAGATTCAGAGTGATGTGTGTGTGTGTGTGTGTGGTGCCTGGGTGAAGCTTTCTGGTGCTGGAAACAGTCGCAGATCTTTTTGTTGTCTAGTTAGTGGTGCCAGTTTATTTATTTATCTGCTTATTTTTGGCTTCTGATGCAATAGCAGGTGGATTTGTTGGTCCCTTACCTGAAAATGAGTTTCAGTGTCCTGTTATTATATATACGCTGTATATATTCCTTTTTTTAAATTACTATTAATAATAATATTTATTTATTTTCATAGTTAAAGAGTTTCTGATTAAAGGTTTCTGAAGAAAAATAAAGAGAAAAGCAAAAAGTTGAAAGGAAACAAATAATTAGAATTTTCAAGAATGATATTTTTGGTTTATTTTTATCTCCATATCGAAGGGTTGTTAGTCTTCGAGCAGTTGTGGAATCTTTTTCTTGAGCTGTATAGAAATAATTTTTGTGTTTTTTTTGAGGCGGCCCCATGATTAAGGCTCTGGGTTATGGATCCGAAGATCAGGGGTCCAAACCCCAGTACCACCATGCTGCCACTGTTGGGCCCTTGTGTGCATGGCCCTTAACCCTCGTCTGCTCAGTTGTATGGAAATGATGACTCGAAGTCCCTCTGGATAAGGACGTCTCCCAAATGCCTTAAATGTAAATGCTAATAGGTTTTAAAATAATTTTGTAAAAGTTTTTAAGAAGTGCAGCTTAAATATGTTTAATTTTAAATCTCTTTTTAAAATAGGATAACAATTTGACTATTTTCAGTTTTTTTTGTTTTGATTATTTGTTTATTTATTTTTGAGATTAAAGAAGCGGAGCATACTCAAAACTCAATAGTTTTTTTTCTTTTTTTACATAAATTTTTAAAAATTATTACTATTATTGTTTGCTGTTCCTCACCCTGCCTTTCACTGTTCTTTCATTTTCTCCCTGATTCCTGCTCCTTAAATCCAGGTTTACACTATCACCCCAGTACTCCCTCTCCCTTAGTTTCCTGGAGGCTTTGGTTTTGAGACGTGAGTGCAGCGCTGCTGTTTGGCCATGTTTGGGTGCCGTCACTGAGCGCAGCGGTCCAGGGAAACCATTTGGCACAAAACAAAGAAACTGTTGGCAGTCATTTCCTCTCTCTCTTACTCCCTCCCTCTCCCCCTCTCTCTCTCTCATTCCCTCTCTCTCTCTCTCTCTCTCTCTCTCTCGCACCCTCCCTCTGTTTTCCGTGCCTGCAGGAGGTGAGGTCTTCCCTAATGTGCCAAATTACTGAAACACTTGTAAACAAATACCGGCTGGATTGATGCCATGCGGCGGGTTTTAGCACTAAAATTATACTCTGCGGCTTACATGCTGCTTTCTGACTGTACAGGCCATTAGTTATCATTCCACAATGACAGTCTTTTCTTCATTAGATTAATTATGCCTATCTATCTATCTATCTATCTATCTGTATGTGTGTGTATATATATATATATGAGTATATGTGAGTGTGTGTGTGTGTGTGTGTGTGTGTGTATTTCAATGCATTTAGTTCTGAGGCTTAAAGAACAGCTGTTGTAAAATTCACTGGTATTCAAAGTTTTGCAAGCCACAAGACTGTAAACCACAGAGCATGCAAGCCACAGAGTGCATAGCACTTTCTTTGTGTGTGTGTGTGTGTGTGTGTGTGTGTGTGAGATGGTTTGATGGTAATGCAGCATGACACCTCTGAAATGAAACGATGGTTGCCATGGCAAACAGCCCGAAGCCCTCGCGGAGGGTGACCGGTGTGCGGCGTAAATGATGTTTGATTAGTATTTAGATCATGCGCCTTTACACTCTGCTGTCTGTGAGCTTCACTCTGAGAGGTAGATTCGATGATAATTATATCAATAAGCAACACTTTCCATAATGCCGTTGTTAAGATTTCAGAGGTGCTCTTCAGGGGTTAGTACTGGTTTCAGTGTGTTTTAAAATGTAAACGATCCGGTTCTAGCAAGGGATCGAAGAGAAATCAAACGTGGGTCGTAGTGTTATTTTTGCGACATGCCACATCACATCACCTCGTCGTTGATTGACGGAGATTCTGTAATGTTTAGGATAGTGGTTGATCAAACTGATATGATATATTATAGTATTGAAGTCATTTATTTCTGAGAATTTCACCAGTGAAAAATCAGGTTTCTTAATCCTAGGGTGTTTTTTATGCTAGCTGTTCTGTATCAAAAATGCATGCTAATCGACTGAACAATGTGTAATTGGATCCAATAACGTGGCAGAAAGACCAAACCGCAGCTCTGCTGGGTGAATAAAGAGCGAATGGGACTGCAGGTGCAATGTAGGCTGAAAGTGTTTGAGTGTTTGACAAATCGATGAAAGATACGGTCAATAGTCATAACAGAGACTCCGCGACACACACACATACGGGTACCCCCTCAGCACTGTGGCCAGAAAGACCAGAATTGAACTGTGAGTGTATAAATTTAGGAAGGGAAAATCTAAATACATTCTTTGTTAATAATGAAGATGCACTTTGTTAATAAAAACATGACCAAATCAAGTCTTCCCTGTCCAAAGCCCCGCCTCTAGTAAAAAATTTGTGGAAATCCACACATAACTTTTTGCATAATTCAGCTACCAACTCACACAAAAATGAAGGTAAAACATAAGCTAATAAATATTAATTCGTAATAATAATAAACAGGTAATCATATTCATATGGAACTCCAGTACAGTCTGGAATCCATTATTGCTTGTGATTTAAGAAAGATATGCTTAGTGCCAAAGGCTGGCAGATGTTTCCCATGTCCATCTATCCCTGTCCCTGTCTCTGCCCCTGCCTGTCACTCCATCCTCTCATGGCATATATCATGATTCCTCCATAATAGCTCATCTGTCGGCTGTACAAGGAAACATGTCACCGTTATCGATTTCCTCCACTGTGCTATTTAACATTCTCTGCCGGCTCTGCGCTAAAAACGCCAGCGATCTCGTCATTTTTTTTCCAATCTCAGATTTGCAGCGTGCTAGATGTTTTGGTCTATCTAAATGTCAGTCTAGGAAACTTAATATAGGGGGCCATAACTTGTGCAGGAATTGATTTGGTGCAGATTGTGAATTATGACGAGTGTGTACAAGTAAAACTAATATGACTGGAGCGTCCTTTTAGTGTTTAATAATAATAACAATAATAATAAACAGAGTGCAAGGTATATCCACCAGACACAAACTGGATTATTATAACTTTGCATTGTTATAATGAAATATCTCCACCTAGTGGGCGTCTGAGGAACATTTTGCTGCATGTTAAAGAAATAGGCCTTTTTTTGGGATCCAGCAGTTTTTTCATCATGATCCCATGCACAGATTACTTCCAAAATTCCGTGGTTTGTTAGCTGTACCACACTTTACTCTATAAAAAAAATTATTAAATCCTTAGACAACTTTTTAAGTTATGTTACACAAAAACAACCCAACACAGATGATGACGTGGAAGAGGTAATAACTAGAAGCAGTGCATACAGCTCTACAGGTGGGGTGTCCCAGGGTGGTGGTGCCCCTGTTTGAGTCATCACAGAGTGTGTGGGTCATGTGACACACAGACGGGACATCATGTCAAAGAAATTACCGCCAAGTGGTCTGCCATTACCTGGGATATCCCACAACAACAATAATAATAATAATAATAATTTCAGCAAGTCAGTGCCTGCTAGCTGACAGGACTGAAACCTGAAGTGGTTGTTATCTGCGTCATGGTTAAACATTTATTGTGAATTCTGAGATGCTTTTCTGCACATCATGTTTGCATAGAGTGGCTATTAGAATTAATTTCCTGTCGTGGAATAATTTTGCCGTTTCATCTTTTGTTAAGTGTCATCAACAACCATTCTGTTTAAGGTAGAGATCATATAACCCCCCAAGGCCCCTCCACACACACACACACACACGCACTTTATGCATCGCACATGGTTGACCAAAGCGATAACAGCATTCAATCACACAATAAATAAATATCTAGCTAGCTAGCAGATGACGTACTTTTAATTAAATCCCAAATGGAAACAGGATAAAGCAGTGTATGAAGCCTTCTTGCAAGTGGAATTGAGTTCAATAGTTTTGAAGTATAGACACCATGAGTTGTTCAATCCCTTTACGCCGTGTTACTTTGCATGGAATATTTCTCGTCAGAAATCACACGGAAACCACATTTTCGGTCCATCCTCTCACTTCCCACTAATTTTCACCTTCACCCTGACTTCAGAGGGGGCACTTTTGACCAGGTCAAGAGAGAGTGAGAGACAGATGAACTCAAAGGTGCCCACGTCCAATTACTGTCCACGGCACCCACATCGAAGTGCCAGAGGTGTGGGACACTAATGGATGTAGCTGCTGCGTGGCTTCCTGTCCCAATTTGAGCTCGTGTGAGCCCGCAGTGTAACCACAGCACGAAACGGATAATACCGCTAATGGTCCAGGAGGTCACGCAGAGCGAGATGTGGTCACCCACTGTGCTTGATTCAGAGTTCGATCCTTTCCAATGTGTGACGATAATACATTATTATATTCTTTTTGATATGTAATCCTTTTAACGACGCTTTTTAATCTTGTGCGTATTAGCATTGTGCTTTCCCTTGCCTAATGAGCTAACCGGATTTCTTTTTGCTCCATTTGTTTATCTGGCTTTCCCGACCAAGTTAAAATGAGCCACGTCTAATTGCAATTTTCATGCAAGTCAAAATATGAGGTGACCTGTTACATATGACGTTAATCAGATCCCATCAAAGTTATTGTTTGCCAAACAGTTCCGAGACGCATGACTGGTCGGCGGTGGTGAATATTTCATTTTGCGCCTTCCAATGAGCTAATCACGTTTCAATATTGATCATGTTTGCAAGCCGGCGCTAAGAGAAAAGGATTCTTTTAATCCCTTTGATTGATTTGTCCAAATTCAAAGCCTCACTATAATCTGTTCATTTGTATTCAGGATTCCCTACAATCAGGTTTTTATTTACACAGTGTATAATGGTGACTTAAAGAAGAGCTTTAAGAATCTATTTCAGTTGGAGGGGGAAAAAGCACAAGCCCGTCTGTCTATACTTGATTAATTTTGTCTAACAGCAGCTCTGACAGTGGTTCTGACTGCAAGGCAAAGTATATATAGTAGGACTTGTTCCAGTACATTATCGTTTCTATAGTAACAAAAAGACACACATGGACGTGTATGGTGGATGCACCATATAAAACCTTTCATTCATTCATTTTCTAAGCCGTTTAATCCAAATTAGGGTCAAGGGGAGGCTGGCGCCCATCTCAGCTGACTCTAGGCGAGGGCGGGGTACATCCTGGAGGCCATTGCAGGGCATATAAAAGTATTATTATTTTATTAATTGATTAATTAATTATTTAAATTGAGGAAATGTATTTTTTTTAAAATGGCTCCGCAGGGTTGGCCCTTTGTATCAGTCAGAAATAAAGCTGTTCCTTTTCTGTTTCTAGAACTCAGAACATCGAGGTTTCAGAAATTCGAACAATTTCATATTCCAGTTGTGGGTGCATGGTACAAACATCACGTTGTGTGCCGGAAAATGCCACTGTAGGCTCTTGATGTGGAATTTTGAACATCTCCTATGTATGTTTGTATGTATGTATGCTGGACTAGCTGGTATTAAGATGTGAAAAGTGTGTATTTTAATAGAATGTTCAACTTGATAACATTCACACAAAATTACAACCATTAATGTGGATCAAATTGAATAAACTATATCGAATGCCTAAACATTTCTATTGAAATGACGTGACGGCTAATTTCTCAGGGTCTGCTGTGTAGTGCTGAGGTTTGAATATTGATTAACTCTTACTGCTGACCCTATGCCTCAACTTTGATATACGAGTGTCTGTTGTTTTCACATTAGCCCTCGGGTCTGATTTCTAGCTACAGCATGCGACCAAATGGCTTCCTTTGCCTCTTTGCCAAGGTTTGGTCTGTAATTAGGCATCAGATTCAATCCTTCCTAGACCATTACCATACTCGAGGTAAGAAGAGACTTTTTAAAATATTTAAACCAAAGCTGTTTTACACAACCCCTTAATAATATCTATAGATTGAAATAAACCCACCGGAAAAGTAGAGGCTGACAAGCAGGGCTGCGAACGACTCCGTGGAGTTAATCAAGAATAACTAAACGTGGTTAGTGGTCCCTGAGACAAGTGTGGCCCCTCCAGCCGTCCATATCCCTCCATCATTAATGGTCTGCAACAACAGGAGTCTGTGACGGCTCCATCTGAATACTGTTTAACCCTCCTACAGCTCATTATCACACTTTAATAAGTCGGTCGGCTAAATGGGACAGGATAGACCACATGGCACAGGGAGAAGAAAAAAAAAAAGATTTCCAGAACATAGATTAGGCCAAATTGTAATAAAAAAACAAAAAAAAACAAGATGATGGCTGATCAGCACCAGACACTGGAGCATATCTTCAGTCTCTGTTTGATTACAAACGCTTATCAGAAGAGGTGATAACAACTGAAATGTTTCTTCGATTGCATCTGCACTGAGTCAGTGATTAGTTATCACCCCTGGCTAAGCGTTCTGAGAACACGCAGCCATCTCGCCTGTACGCAGTTGGCCACAGAGCACCAGCTTATGCACGGTTAAATCAACATGAAATCCTGAATATGCTGACTTGTCGAAAGCTGGCATGACGCTCTGGATGTAATTCTCATGTCTGGCGGACTGAGACTGGTATGCAGAGGGCACAGATTTCGCTTATCCACCGCTGCCATGGCTTTGTCCTATTTGCACTAATAATCCTGAAAATGTATTTAAAAATATAGAATCTCATGAGGGGAAAAAAACCCCACTACAACCTTTTTTTTTTTAATTGGACCCCTCAGTATATATTTAATGAATCAATTCCATGATCCCAGATATAAACTCATAGCACACAAAGCTTTAGCCGAGCAGGCTATGAGGCATATCCAATCAGAGGGAGTGGAATAACTCTTTTATTCTCCCCATTTGAATTAAAAAAAATATTGCATTTTTATTATTTTATTTAAAGTCATGAAAAGTGAAAACATAGATACATTCTTGCCATTAAATACTTTATAAAATAGCCAGTTAGCATGGAGAGCTAGCTGGACAAGTAGTTGTGGTTCATTAGGCAGAGCCAAGGACTGGAAGCCTGTTCCTCACAGCAGGCTGATAAGGTAGAATTAATGAATTAAGGTATTAGTTAGTCAGTTGGTCAGTCAGTTAGTTAGTTAGTTAGTTTTTGATATTGTGGAATAAGTCGTGAATTAACAGACGGACCGGCTTTTAGCCTCAGCAATTAGCTTAACACAAGTCATGACCACTTGAGGCTTTGTTGTTGTTTTTTTTCTGTAGTGACATATTTACTAATGGTATATGGGGTGATATCCTAGTAGTAAATTAGCCAATCAGAATGCATGATTGTACATATCCAGTGTATGTGGAAAGAATAAAATGTAATATGTAATTGTATGTGTCAGCTATGTGATAATAATGCACTTAAAGGCATATATATTTTACATTTATAAATTCAATATGACTGTGTATACTGTTATAGGAACAAAATAGTATAAAATAAATATCATTGTGTAGATTTAGTCTTTTATTGATTTATAAATTAATAATATTTGTATACTAAAACTACATACTCATTCCAGGCCTTGTAAAGTATTGCAAGGCAGAAAAATATGATGTGTTACCTCTACATCTGTATTGAAAATAATCTGCCAGCTTGTTATTATGCTGCATCTTTTGCCACTGACCTCACTGTGTCCTTCAGGAGAAGGGCTGTCACGGGCCAGGGGTCACATGACTTCCCTAGGAAATATGGCTGTCTTCAGTGGCAAAGGCTGTACAGAAGAGTTATGAGCGCTTTTGCAGGATGTAGAGATGAAGGCAGAGGTCAGGGATATTGATGGAGGCCAGTGCGCGCTCCTCATCCCTCTGAGGCAGCGAGCAGCATGACAAGGGCTCTCTGTCAAACTTTTTGTCATGCAGGTTAATGTATTAATTGTCTAGTAAACAGGGCCTTGGGAAAGAGGGACTTTCAAAGACAAACTGTGTACTGGCTTCTTTTCTGAGGAACAGGAAGAGATAATATGGTGATGGTGCAGCTATGTTCTTAGACACAACATTGCGGTTAGTTTAAGCAACGAAGGTAAGTTTATCTCAGAAATCTTCTCTGTGCAAAGTCCCACCTCTGTTAGAAATTTCATAACAATGCCTGAGTATTTTTTTTTAATTAGCAAAGGACACAGCACCCCCTGCTGGGCCTGTGGTAATATGACACTTCCAAAAAAATCATCCTATATCACAATGTTAAAGAAGGCTTTAAAGTATTCCGGAATTTGACCCAGATCAGCTACAATCTCGATTAGAGTCTTCTTTGTCCAAAGTCCCACCTCTGATTAACATGTCATCAAAATCCACACATAACGTTTTGCGTAATCCTGCTAGCAAACAAACCTTCATTGGTGAAGGTAAACAGGAAACATATTGTTATTTACCAAATAAATACATTCTGTATAATTATTAATATGGTAAATATGATTGGAAGGAGTTGTGTATTTAACATTTGTGAAATAAGTCTCCAGTCCTAATCCTAGCTTCCATGTGTGCCAAAATAGTACACTGCGAACCTTAGCAGTAACACATGATGCCTAAAAATTCATGATGAGATTGTGATAAGTGATTTATAATATAAAAATAATTTTAAAAGATTGATTCCACCTCTTTAAATTGTTTCTCAAGCAAACACTCTCGTCTCTACTGCTACTGCTCTACTGCTCAGTCATCATTCGGCCAAGTCTTCACACAAATCAGGAAACCACTTCGTAATTGGCTAGTGAATGCCTTTTAGGGAAAAAAATAAAAAAAGAATACAATTAATAAAAAGCTTTTATTGTTCCTAACCCAGGTGGTAGAGTGACATAGTGGTTAGCACTTCCACCTTACATTAAGAAGGTTCTGGGTTTGAGTGTCATGTCCGGCGTAAGCATTTCTGTATGGAGTTTGCATGTCATTCCAACTGGTGTTCTGGTTTCCCCCCCACAGTCCCAAAACATGCCTATTAGGCCAAATAGATATTCTCGATAGGTGTGAATGCTCATGTGTCTGTGTTGCACTGCAGTGGAACTAGCAAGCTGTCCAGGGTGTAATCTGCCTTTGGTATATCCTAGAAGCCCTAAAAATTAAAGCTCCAAAACAATGCAAGGGGTAAGAAATTGGTCACGTTGAAATTGTTCTCTCGGTGAAATAAATAATGTGGCGTAAAATCAACGCTTAAATTCTTGGGATTGTATTGGCAGCCACATCTAATCAATCCACTTCTGCGCAATATGTAACTCAATTGGATTTCACCATGAGGCAGAGCAACGCTTCCCTAAAGTTCAATTACTGTGTCACATTATGTTGCTCGTTTCTACTTAACCGCCTTTCGTGTAAACACATGGACAAAGTGCCACGATTCTGTTAGATAAAGCCAAGGTTCTAAATGGGAAAATGATTCAGATTTCTACCATCACTGTTCGTGAATTCCTTCATTTCTGATCTGAAAATTTAATGACCTATAATATGGGATTGTTCATAGGTATCATTGTGGCTCCATATCACTATCATGCCCACATTAATTAATTTCCCATAACTAACCCAACCTATAGCGAGGCCAGTAACCCAGTACCTGTAACCCAGGTGAGGACCACATATGTATGTGTCAGTTGACATGGGACCACGATGGAACCCATGGCAGTCCCATATGGGACCCATTATTTAGCCCACTTACTACCCACATGGGCCCCTCATACAAGTGCTGGCTGTGGTGTTTTTATGAGTGGTGTGAGATGGGTGTATTGTGGAGTCTTATTGAGGTTTGCGGAATTGACTACTGAAGTTTCACCCTTTTCAATTGAGTTCCCTGTGCAGTTCTGTCCTCACAAACTTTTTCATCAGGAATAACAGTGGTGTCAATCCTTTAGTTGATATATAGTTGTATCGAGTAATAACAGTGTGATGGCAAACCTTGAGAGGGCCTCTGTCCTGTCTTTACAGCTTTGGGAAGGGTTGTAACATTGAGCCAAGTATCTCTTAAACCACTACTCTATTTTGAGTACGACCAGCCATGTGTAATTGCCTTAATTGTAGTAAGTTTGTATCAGTTTGAGTGGCATCAGCATGTCAATGAGGTGTCTCTTTATTGGAGAGCTCTTCCTGATAATTAGGCAGAATTGATTCGAAAGAGTGACGCTGATACTCCTTAATCTACTAATTAATCACAGGTGCATGGGTAAATTAAGAGCCGTACCACTTAGACTTCATCACAAGCAGTCAGTAACGATAGTCTGACAAGACAGAATGACAAAGTGATACTTTTTATTAACGCTACAACCAAAAAATGTTATCCGCGACAATCAACATTAAAGCTAAACACAGGTTAAACCTGATGATTCATGCTGAAGTCAAACAAAATGTTGTTTTTCAGAACATTGAAGCAATATGTACGAGGAAAAACCAGGATATAAGTGCACTAACAAGTCAGCAAACTGCCCCAAATTGCCTGCCATTCACAATAACAGAATAGAAGGCGGTTTGCCGTTAGCAAATGGTGTGGTGATTACAATAGATTGCTACCGCTATTCCACATGCCTCCTCTTCACCTGTACCTTCGGCACCACGTGACTTGGTTACGATGGCCTCCTTTGGAATAATGAGTGTTTACACAGTCATGTCCCACCACAATGCGTTACCACGTCCCATCATCCCCAATTATGCCACTTATCGATTGTGCCGCATTCTAAACAGCACTGACATGCGCCGTCGGTCATTTAAGCTGTTGAACAGTGGAGATTTTTTTGAATTGCCCCCATCTAAATGGCACTTGCTGTGCGTACCTTATACTATAATGCGCCCCATAAAGAGGGAAGACATATAACAGCAATTTCCCCCCCACAACAAAGGCCACACAGATACAGAAGATGAACAAAACAAGTGAGCAACTGTAGAAAAGGAAATCAGAAAAGTCTGGAGGATTTAAGTGCTCAATTTTGACGGCCGTTTTGGCAAAGCAGTCAAAGGTGTTACAGCCTGAGGGTTGTCTTTTTTATTTCCCTGGGTTTCACGGAAGCAAAGCTGGGGGAAAAAAACTTGGTGAAGACCTATATTTTGGATGTACACTGCCCAGCAGTTGCACATTAAAATATTTTGTTAGACTGTCTTCAGCCTCGATCATGGCGCATAATCGAAGCGGCATGGTTTCAACAAACCTAAGCAACATCACAACATTTATTTTTATTTAGTGTTGGGATATTTTCACCAAAAGCTTGAATTGATGACAGGATAATTGTGCCACTCCATAAAGTCTTCTCCGGCACATCACAAAGACTTTCAATAGGGTTAAGGTCAGGACTCTGTGGTGCCAATACATGTGTGAAAATGATTCCTCATGCTCCCTGAACCACTCTTTCATTATTTGAGTGCCAATTTTATGTTCTTTCCATCAGTTATGGTAAGTTAAGTTATTTGATGGGATAACCTGGTCATTCAGTAGATTCCAGTCATCAGCTGACTTCATTTTACTGTCACATGATGTTGCTGAGCCTCTACCTGACCAGTTGAAACAACAATGCCATAGTTACCATACACAGTAATCAAGGCTAATGGTGCACCAACAAAATATTAGCTTGGCTGAGTGTGTCCAAACACATATCTGCTCTCCAGGATGAAAAAGGTTTTTGGGGTGCTTCATGGTTTCTGATTCGCCCTTCTAGGGAAAATTTTAGGTCTTCCATGTAGAAACCTACAACAAAAAGAATACCAAGAACAATCCACTGGCCAAATAAAAACTTTAGAACTTCCTTTATCATTGTTTTAAAAAACAGTTGTGATGGTTTGGGTGCACTCACTCACTGCTTAATACCATTAGGTTCGCGGTGAGGCTGATGCTCAACCAACTCTGGGTGAAGGTGGGGTAAAGAAGGGTGTAAAGGTAAAAGAAGAGTTTATTAGCGCTGGGTGCAAGCAGGGACTCCGGCATGACTAACTATGGCAGCAAAACTAAAAAGAGAGAAACCAGAAGGAAGGCAGACAGGAGGGCACCCTGTAATGTTGGGCAATCAGCCATTGCACTTGACGGATCTTCTTAGTTTGTTGTCCCAATACCATGACTCGCATCAGGAGAAGCAGATAACAAGACGAGCCGTTCATGATGAAATCAGAGGGCACACTTTGAAAACATAAAATCTACAAACTTGAATAGTTTTTGTATATGCTTCTATAGAAATACATGTAGAGTTCTACAACACAAGGGCTTCTCCAAAGATGGATCCAAGTAGAACCTGCCGGGTAGGTGAGACCTTAAAGTGTCTTTTTTTTTATTACCATAAATTGCTTATTCTTTATAGAAACCAAAGACTTGCGGTGCTTCAGGCACCATAAACCGCCTGCTTGGCTTCCACTAGAGCTACAAATAACAGTGATGTTTTGCTGGATGGAGACCCTGGGAAGACCCAGAACCTGTTGGAGTGTTTATATCTCACAGTTGACTTGGTAACATCTGGAGATACCCCTGAAGGAGTTTGTGGAGTCTGTGGTCAGGGATACATGAGTCTAGGTTGACTTTAGAGTTTCTCTCCACTCTGACCTTGACTTGTTCAATAATACTAACCAAACTCTGAAAAGCTTCAATCTAGTGCTTTGGGAAATGCCATGCGTCCATGCATAATACAAATTTATAAAATGTGACTTAAATGCAAACACCTCATGCACCAATATAAAAGGGTCTCACAGTAAATTCAGAAATACTCACAATTCAGTGGGCTACAACGACACACACCCATCAGTCGTGTCCCCTCTGCTGGAACATTAGCATCTCTAGAACAATTCGAGGGCTGAGAGCGAGTCATGAGCACTGTGTAATATTCTCAGTGTGCAAAGTTTCCGCTCTAATAATGAAGAGACAAACAAGTGCCACTGCTGCGATGTATATCATCGCTTCATAATTTCATTACACCTTTAATGGTGTGTGTGTCCACTTGTGTGTGTGTTTAAACACTAGTGGGGGTGATTACTCCAAGCACAGAATGTCATTGCAAACAAAGAGTAAAGGACTGCCTGGTCATTTACCCTCTTTTAGCAAAAATAAATAAATAAAATATACATATTACTGGGTTGTCTTAATGGCATCGCATATGTTATGGAACACTCTGTATAATTATTAACAGGATCAGTATATATTATTCAAGGGCTTGTTCGTGGAGACCACAAACAACAATTATCTCAAGCCAATAATGGCGTTCAGCAAAAAGTAATGTATAGTAATCATCATCATTATAATAATAACTAGAGGTGCACTCATAGAGTACAAGGTAGCCAAAAGGCAGTGTATGGGTACTCAGTTTAATTACCCATGTGTTTGCCTTAGGATATATTCCATAATATGAGGACTCTTGTTTGAGGGATATACAAAACGGCACTCGTTCCGAAGTTATAAGTGCTCCATCTCCAAACATTTTTGACCTTGATTTCTGACCTTTACCTTTGACCCTGACATTCCAAAATCAGACAGTCTCTGGGACTCAGGTAGGGTAGTGTCCCCACCAAATTTGGTGAACATCCATGCATGCCAGAGCTTTTTATGTAACATTTCTGGAAGTAGTCTGCAGTGTCAGCAAATGATGCACAGTTACCCTGAGCTCCAATAATTAACCCTAGGGGGTATATTAATCTAGATTGCACCTGTATTTTTGATAGTCTGAGTTTATGCATTATACGACAATGATAATTTTTCTGTAACAATAAAACACTGTTATGTTCTATTGCGTACTTATCAGAGGACGAAATGTCAAAGAACATGCACGGAGCAGGAGGGCAGTTGGTGATAAAGACAGATAAGAGGGGAGCTGCCATGCCACCTTTCTGCATGCATCTGATGCTTTTTTTTTTCTTGTTGTTGTGTATAAGATGACCTTGTAAGGTAACATTGTTCTCCATGCACACTGATCCTGAAGCAGCGCCTGATAAACCAGTGACATGCTGCAACTTGGACAATAGCGTTTATACGTATACAATCATCCCGCTTGGCATTTAGAGAGCGCAGGCTCTGTGGCATTGACATGTGCATTGGGCTATTAGGCTAGAGCGCAAGTAACCCTGGGGGGAGATTGATACACATTGTGGATACGGATAATATCAATTCTTTATGCTTAATCGAAGCCAACACACTGTTATTATGGAGTACATTAGAGGGTTAAGGATTTGGAGCGGCTCCCCAGAGTGCTGAGTCCCAACTCTCAAATATAGTTATGAATTCTGTTTAGAAAATAATAAACACCATGAATCATGTTTCACCCAGATGGCGGAGCAGGCATAAGGTTCCAAGTGTGCAGTCAGAAAACGACCTCCATACTGTATAACACAACATATTAGCACAGAAGCCTTTTATAACGTTGTTTATGACGGCAGCATTAATACAGTGGCGTTCAAGACAAGGCACGGAATACACTGATTTTTCTTCCTGTCTGCACTGCACTGCCTCAGAATGTGCATGCTGGCGAATCTGCCATTAGCACCCTAACAAAAGGCGTTCCATCCTGCGATGATGGGGCATTGCTAATGCAACTCCAGAGGAGCTTGTTAGGACCAAACGCCAATACCAACAAGCTGTCTTAAAGGACATATGCCTCCATTTTCACTCTTAGTCCATGTATACATCTTGTACTCCTTGAATAAAAGTTATACCCATAAATCCCAAGTACTCATTGGTGGGTGGCTCATATTCCTTGCTCTAGACACTATTTCTTATAAGCTGTTACATAAAATTGGCTTTAAACCAAATAATGAATAAATGGGGTAAGTTTGAATCCCATCTTAGCCACTTGTAGAAAAGTTTCACCAGTTCATCCATTCATTCATTTTCTGAGCCGCTTAATCCTAATTAGGGTCGCGGGGAGGCTGGCGCCCATCTCAGGTGACTTCGGGCGAGGGCGGGCTACACTGGACACCTGGAGAGCTCACCAGGCCATCAAAGGGCCAACACTCACACAACCATTCACAATCACACTCACATCTGGGGGGATTTGGAACAACCAATTAGCCTACTGTGCATATTTTTGGACTGCGGGAGGAGACTGGTGTACACGGAGGTAACCCATGCTAGCACGGAGCGAACATGCAAACTCCACACAGAAACGCCCAAGCTGGGAATCAAACCCAGGCCTTCTTGCTGTGAGACGGACGTGCTAACCACTACATCATAAACCTAGTTCTTGTTCTGGTTCTATTTATAACCTATAACTAATATAATATTTAAAAAAGAAATACTGCAACTCTGAACAGAATTAAAGAATTTACTACAAAAAATAGAATAAAGAAAAACTTTAAAGAAAAAGTTAAGTTAATTGATTGTAAAGAAGGCCTTTGGTTAATATTAGTGGAAGGAGTCTCCAGTGTCAGCATCAGGGATTTATAACATATTCTAGCAGTCAGAGAGCGCAAACCACTACCAAAAAACAAACAAAAAGAAAGCACATAGCACCCCCTGCTAAACCAATACCTTTAATAATTCTTTAAAAAAATCAGTACCTATCTCACAACGCACATCGCGAAGTCATTTCAAGCCTGGAGTTGAAACCCCCTTGCACAACATGACCACATTTGTGATCTTTCTTCACCGGCCTTCTGTTCGGCCACAGGATTATGCTTCAAAGTCATTTTCCCTGCTTTTGTATCTTAATAAAAAGCTCTTGTGGCATTTATGTCTCTTTTAGCTTGTTCTCGTGATCTTCATTTGCATACAGCCAAGGAAGGTGCCGTACCAACAGGTCGGTTCACAATAGCACGAGCCGCGTGTTGCCATGCCGACAGAGACCTCTGCCGAGACCCCAAGAGAGGGCCTCTAGAGGGTGTAGGGAGTGCCCGGATTCTCCTCCTTTGAATCAGGATTAACCCAATACACCCGGCCTCAATAGTAACACATGTCCTTGGATCTGCTGGCGGCCTATTCAGACCTGCTTTACTGTGCTTCTAATAAGGATTACCCATAATGAGCTGTAAGGAGTTAAGCTTGAATGAAAACTGCCTTTAGTAGGTCCCCCATTGCATCCTGGGCCCTTGTGTGTTTGAACACAAGGTGTAATCCTTTTCAAACTCAAAGGTGGACCATTGGTATGAATATAGATCTGGCGAGCGCATTGTTGAGAGCTCTTGCAGCCATCTGCCGGCCTGCTTTTCACCTGCTCCCACATCCCTCTTCAGTCCCTTTACACTGTCCCTCTCATTTTTCCCCCCTTCGTCCTTGCTCTGTCTGATCTCTTTTGCTGTCTTTATGTAGGACGTTTTTGATGCCGATCGGAACAACGCTCCTGGTGCCAGAGCATATGTTGTTTTGAGATCGTCTCAATACTGAAAATTTGTAATACTTATAATAAATGTATCCTATTTAAGTGTATTTCATGTCCACTGATTAAAACTAATCTACCTGCATTTTATTATTTCAGTTGCATTTGTTCATGTGATTCATTTCACCTCACGTCTCCAGTGCGCTGTTCAACCTCTTGCCCATCGATGGCAGGAGATATCCCAAGTGGCTTTCTTTATGCTGACCTGCTTCATGTTAATATTGTCTCCCTCCTCTCCAATTACCCCAGATTTGTAAACCCATTTATTGGAAGATTGAGATTGGAGATGATTCTAAGCCATTAGCCTGCTCTTTACTCCATCCTGCCCTCTCCTTAAGCCCTGATATGACAGCGAAACGATAGCCAGACTCCTGACAGGCTCTGAGTTGTTTTCTTTTTTCCAAACCAAATGAATATATCGGATTTACTTACCAAAAGCTCAGGGTGGCACGGTGGCCTAGTGGTTAGTATGTCTGCCTTATAGCAAGAAGGCATGTCTGTGTGGAGTTTGCACCTACTTGTGTGAGTTTCCTCCAGGTACTCTGGTTTCTTCCAACAGTCCAAAGACATCCAAGTTAGGCTAATTGGCTGATGTCCCAATGTCACAATCAGTTCCTGCCTGTTCTGTGGTGCTGGTACTCGGCATCCAAGCTGATCCCACATGTGTTTGATGAGTGACATATCAGGTGAATACACAGGCCAGGGAAGGACATTAAATGCCTTTCCGCTGCAGATATTCGATCATTTATCATCATGTGACAGTCGAAGCATGTTCAAGATTCCACTGTAGAATGCTGTGGATTTTTGCTGAGCTTTATGTAGACAAGATGACCAATTTCTGATTATCGAGACCCCGAAACAAACTTGGAGCGGTAAAAGAGTTTAGATCCAGAGCTCAAGCTCAGGGTAGTGTGACGATGAGTGCTGCTACTGGAAATGAGTCATTGAGGTGTTTAGGGTTATTGAAATACCAGTACTCATGCTCAGATAGGATGGTCCTAACAATATTACAAATGAAATCGTGTTGCGTTTTCATTGGCAGTCAATTGTTCTTAATAATCAAATTCAAAATTTTGTCACATACAAATTATACACAGTACAATATGTAGTGAAATACTTAGTATGACTGTCCAAAATGTAAAGAATAAACTATTAAAGTAACAAGAAGAAAAGAACAATAACAATAACTATAATATATTAACAAATATACAAAAAAAACAGAAAAATTGTGAAAAAAAGTGAAATATACAGGCAATAAAATGTAATGCAGTGGTTTCAGACCTAATAATCAATTAAAATTCACTTTGAAACAAGATTCTGCACAAGTCAGATTTTTATTATACTGTATACAGTGTATGGCAATGTACATAGTTTATATTATTATATTATTATAAACGTATAAAATAGGAAATTACTTCTCAAACACCAAAAAATATACTTTTAACACTAATTGTTGCTCAGATGTTTCTTTTTAGCATAAAACACAGCACTACACATATGGGAAACAATGCTAGCTAATTAACGAGGCTAACACTTTATGTTTATGCAACCTAGCATGAAGCAGAGAAATCGCAATGTAAAGACACAATCAAACTGAAGATGAGACTGACCTATTGAAAATATGAACATTTTCCTCAGAAGTGTTGATAAATAGCTAATAATAGACACTGTTTAGCTCTAAAGACACTGTAATGACATTTAGCATCGACGGCTAATCGGGTATTGTCATAATGCAAACCGTCGACACTGCAACACAACTCAAACAATATGAGATATATTCGATTTTGAATTTGCACTCTGAACACTATGAAGGAGTTTAAATACTGCTAACACCATGTTTATCTTCACTTAGCATTAGCCGCACATAATGTAGCATTAGCTTTACTTGCATTTAGAGAGAAAAATTTGTTATTGTCACAGTTCTAATTAATTACCATAGATGAATGGATTAGTCAGGTCACAATTCTGTTAGGTTTGTGGGGGTTTTTTGGGTTTTTTTTCCTAACTGAAAAATTTCTGTGCGCTTTAAATGTGCTTGCTTTGCTCTTGCTAGTCCAAAGTGAAAGAGAACTCAAGCGTAGCCTTGAATCAGGCTGGAGTAGACATGTGTGATTATGTGGGTTAATCCCCCAAAATCAGATAGCGTCCTACAGCTGTGTGCGCCTGATAAAACATATCACAATGTCAATCTAAGTGCAAATTTTTTTTAAGGGTTGAGCAGGTGCATTAGCCTGGGCTGTAAAGAAAAGTTCACTTGATCAGGCATCCGGTGTTCAAGTTTCTGTTTGGATCTTGTTGAAATTCTCAATATAAAGTGCCCAACATGTATCACTCACTCAATCATTTACCAAGCCGCTTAATCCTACTAGGGTCGCAGAGGGGCTGGAGCCTATCTCAGCCGACACTCTGAGGCAAATAATTGTCTACTGTCATCTGCAGGGGAAGTCATTCCAGGAATGTGAGACAGAGGCTTAAGAAAGTAACATATTGTTTACATAACACCAATGGAAGGAGTCTCCAAGGCAGCACGGTGGTGTAGTGGTTATCACAACAAGAAGGTCCTTGGTTTCTGTCCCAGGCTCGGCAAGAACATTTCTGTGAGGAGTTTACATGTTCTCCCCATGTTTGCTTGAGTTTCCTCTGGGTACTCCAGTTTCCTCCCACATTCACATGCGCATAAGGCTAATTGGCTGTTCCAAATTGTCCCTAGAATGTGACTCTAAATGGCTGTGTGTGTGTGTGTGTGTGTGTTGGCCCTACAATGAACTGGTGAGCTGTTCACGATGTACCCCGCCTTCGCCCAGACTCAGCTGAGATAGGCTCCAGCCTCCCTGTGACCCTAATAACGGAAAAAATGGTTCAGCAAATGAATGAAGGAGTCTTCGATGTCAGAGAGGTGTGTTCCCTTCAGGAAAGACCATTTGCTGCCTTTCAGTTTCTCTGTAACATGAGAAGCTGTGCTTGCCCCATCATGCTTGATTCCTTCCTTACCACAGTTCCGAAATAAATAAGGACATCTTAACAATGAACTGAACCCACATGGTACGAGTCCATCTGTCTGGTTTTATTTAGCTTTATTTATGTATTCTGATATTCGTCCTCCTCCACAACCATTTAAAAAATCCTCCAAAGTTCGTGTGAGACATCGCCCTCATCCTTGGACTATACCACCCCCCCTTCCCCTTCTGCGCCCCACAATCAGCCATAATATCCTATTAATGAACACTCTAAATTCAAAGTCAGCTGCTCATTTTGCAGGCACTTGCCGAGTTAAGGGGAAGAATTGGCCTGTCTTTATTAATACGCAGATGAATGAGAAGAGCCGCCGGCCAAGGGCAGGCCAACGCTTTTAACTACCCTGACTTTTATGTATGATTGTGGATCGAGATGTTATCGCGCTCATCTCGGCGCGTCAGAAACCCGTGGGTTGCTTCTGTCACTTTCCTTAAGTAATGAAGTTGGGCAGGCAAGGCTGTGTGCATCGTGCCAGACACACTAGCTATCAGCGCTGTCCTCTCGCTCTCCTTGAATGCTGCCTGTTCTATTACGCCCTGTCAAATCGGCTTGAGATGGACACTCTCCCAAGACGCTTTAAATCAGAGGTGATAATGGGGCACGGTATGGATCGCAGGCCTGTTATTGATCGATTGAGACACAGGAAGCTTAGCATGACGTGTATATATGGCGTATTTGAAGATGCACGCTATCATGTGGCGAAGCGACATCAGTGGACTATGCTGTGCGATGAGCTTGAATCGAACGGATTTCTATTTTCAGGTCGTTACCGTAATAATTAGCATTTAAAAAATAACCAAAGCACATTCCTGTTATTACTTCTATGATCTCTTATATCCCGTCATTCACTTGCCTTCCTTTCTTTCTTTAACTTTCTTTCAGTTAAGACGTCAAAAAACTTGAGGACTCAATCCCTGGAAGGTCGCCTGAACCAAAGGGGCATCAAATCAACATGGCTGCTCACAGCATCAGTGGTAAACACACAATCAGTCACTCACGCATTTGCTGAACCACTATTAGGGTAAAGGGGAGGCTGGAGCCTATCTCAGCTGACATTGGTTGAAGCCAAGCTAAATCCCATGCATGGCTCGCCAGACGATCACAGGGCAATACACACAACCATTCACACTCACAGTCAACCATAGGGGCAATTTGGACAGCCAACTAATGCAAATTCCACACAGGTATGTCCACGCTGAGCCCGGAACTCAGACCCAGGACCATCATACACTGCGGCGGACATGCTAACCACGATGCCAGTATGAAACGTGGTTTTTCCAGTATATAGTAGCTTTTGATTGAGGCCAACATTTAACAGATAACACTGACTTTACATATTTGAAAGGGAAAGTACTCCTCACTAATCCCAGTTACACTCTGTAGCTCAAATAGATGGAGGTTAAAAATGTCATATTTTTAGAATTCTGACATCCGAGTTAGTTTGAGCATAGAATTATTTATAATCATGTAATTGCTGATTTATGGCACATGCAGTAAAGCTACAGTTTGGAATAATGCATTCCGTACTCAGTACCCTACACACACACACACACGAACACCATCATGTACTTATTTCCTTGTAGGGACATTTACTGATTATAATGCATTCCCTACTCATTACCCTAACCAAAAGCATCATAACTAAATGGTAAGGCCCAACCTTTAGCCTAACCCTAACCTAAACTTAATTCTAACCTGTACCCTAAAACCAAGTCTGAAACCTCAAACAGCCCTTTTGAAGAAGTGAGTACCAGCTGAAATGTCCTCACTTTACAAAAATGTCCTCATTCTGTTGATTAAAAATGTATTCCTTCTTCAATATGTAGTATGTACACACACACACACACACACACACACACACACACACACACACACACACACACACACACACACACACA
>JAOUQZ010000029.1:11936791-11950017 GCA_028564935.1 Neosilurus hyrtlii
TTTTTTTTATATATATATATATATAATGTAAATGTATATATATATATATATATATATATATATATATATATATATATATATATATATATATATATATATACTAAAATTTAAATAAAATATTTGGTATTTAAAGCTAATTGCTAATTTTTAACAGCTTTATTGTTATAAACTTTAGTATTTTTATTTTAAAAAATAAACTGTTCAACTTTTGCTAATTATCAGAACTATAGCTATTTTTATATATTTTGGTTTCATTTTTGAAACTTTTTTTGCTACTTTATTATGGCAATTAAGGTAAAATGTTTCAGTAGGCAGTGTATTGTTATTTTCATCAAATTTGAATCTTTTTTAAAATATAAGAGCTTCTATAAACTTTGTTTATATTGCAAACTACTAAGAACAAGGTAAAAAAAATATAAAAAGAAAAAGATTGCTAATTGGTAATGAATTAAATAAATAAATATTGCATGCTAAATAAAATAAGCTTATTACTGCAAAGTACTAACATGTGACACCGAGGATACTGGGAATTTAAGATAAATACTGCTTAACATAATAAAATATTGGGTGTTTAAAACTAACTTTTACAGTTGAATTGTAGTAAAATAGAAATAAATGAATGACTGGAACATGTGTCTCACTTTAGTGCTAATTAACACGTTAATGCGAATACTCTGTTAGCGAGGCTTTACTTTGTAATCTTAACATGCTTTACAAAACGGTGGGTAGACCTATAATGAGCAATCAAAAAGAAAGGAAAGAGCTTTTAATCACTTTTTTTTCACACCCCTGACCACTGGGTGGGGCTTCAGGAGCCACTGTATCAACTGGCGGTGGCATTGGGGGTTAATCAGGCGTGAGGGTGTGAAGGCTCCATCTGGACTTTGCTCTGGGGCCAAGGGGCCAAGTGACTGGCACATGTCCGTGAATGGTGGGAGTGTGAGGGGGCAGGGCCAGGGTGGGGAGGGTGGGGGTTCGGTTACATATGCAATATGTATATACATATCCCATATTCGGTTTAGTCCCTGTGTACAGCATGTCATTGCTGTCAAAACCATAATATCTAACAAGGGTATAAATATTACGCTTACAAATTCAGTTTTTAACAGCTCCCACCCTGAAAGTGACTGATGTGGATAGTCCAAATGGTCACACACTTATCTCTTTTTTTCTTTTTAACAAAGGCTGTGTACAGTGGGCTGTGCTAAAGTACACTTGTTCTCTCACTTAATGCACTGTAGACCATTTTAGCAGCAGATGAGGGGAGGACTGATTGATCCCATGGCTCTCTCTGGAACCAGTGGCTGCTGAAAGAGGTGAGAGAGCAAGTGAGCGAGAGAGAGAGAGAGAGAGAGAGAGAGTTCATAGGCTATCTCTGTACTAGGGGTCACAACCTGTCAGAAAATGGTGCAGATTACCCTTTCCGCTGCCCCTGTTCTCCAGGGTAGGAGGAGATAGAGGTATCTGCTGTTCTGTCTGAGTGCTTTATTTCTGGGAGAAAAAAGTTAGATCCTAAGATGTTTCATGAGTATATTTATATGCACAGTAACAGTATGAATGATTATGATCTGGTTTCCACGTGCTATAATTTAATAGAATAGAGCAGAAGCCCATAAGCAGCCTAGGAAAAAAAAAAACATTTACACCCATAAAAATTCCCCAAGTCCAGATTTTCATGCAATATTTTCATATTGAGGGGGGAAATAAAAGAGAGATTGAAGTTTACATCCTGTTGTTCTCATTTGGTGGCTTTACTGGCAGGTTGTAGAGCAGTTCTCTTTAAAAAAGGTCTTATGTAACCCTGAGTTTACACTGGGTCATGATGTCCGTGATTTCCAGAAAAGCGTGGAGCTCCATGATTTATGAGCAGGCTTGGAGCACGATTTGGGTATAAAAAAAGAGACAGCTCTCATCCATAGATGATACTTGAAGGAATCGTGTTGCCAAGTTCATCAAGATCCCCTACAATGGCATACCAAGGTCTGTTACACTCTGTTAAAGTCTGTTAAGCTCTACTACGCTCCACTACGATTCCCGCTTTCTATCATGATTGCCATCAAATCATAATACATCATAATAATCATGGCAAAATGTTTTGACAGTCAAAAATTTTGCCATGAACAGCTCGATCATCACGAATCCACCAAGTTCTCTCCAGATCATCGTGATTCCATCAAGTTCCCTCAAGATCATCACGAATCCACCAAGTTCCCTCAAGATCATCACAATTCCACCAAGTTTCCTTAAGATCATCACAATTCCACCAAGTTCCCTCAAGATCATCATAATCTCACCAAGTTCTCTCAAGATCATCACTATTCCACCAAATTCTCTCAAGATCATCACAATTCCATCAAGTTCCCTCAAGATCATCACTTTCCCACCAAGTTTCCTCAAGATCATCACAATTCCACCAGGTTCCCTCAAGATCATCACAATTCCACCAAGTTCCCTCAAGATCATTACAATTCCATCAAGTTCCGTCAAAACCATCATGAATCCACCAAGTTCCCTCAAGATCATCACACTTCCACCAAGTTCCCTCAAGATCATCACAAATCCACCAAGTTCCTTCAAGATCATCACAAATCTGACAAGTTCCCTCAGGATCATTACTTTTCCACCAAGTTCCCTCAAGATCATCACAACTCCAAGTTCCTTCAAGATCATCACAATTCCACCAAGTTCCCTCAAGATAATCATGAATCCACCAAGTTCCCTCAAGATCATCACAAATCCGCCAAGTTCCCTCAGGATCTTCACTATTCCATCAAGTTCCCTCAGGATCATCACAATTCCACCAGATTCCCTCAAGATTATAATGATTCAATCCCACGACTTCCCCAGGGTCATCACGAGTTTATCATATCATGGAGATCGTGGATGTCGTGCTCCAGGGTAAACCCAGGGTAAACAATAAAACACATAATATAAAGAAAGGATTCCAAAGTTCTACTTACACAACAAATTTAAAGCACTTTGTCCCTTTGGTGCAAAATAACTTATTTCTTGTTATGTCTGACCTTGTAATGGGATATTCTAATAGAAATGCATATTTTATGTCCCACTCTATATATTCCCCAGTGGGGCCGGTGGCGTAGTGGTTATGGTGCTGGGCTCATGATCAGGAGGTCGTGGGTTTGAATCCCTGTTGGACTCCAACCGTGCTGGGCAAGACCCCTGGGCAAGGTCTCAACCACAAGTGTGCCTCTGTCCACCCAGCAGTATAAATGGGTACCAGTAAAAATACTGGGAAGGTAACCTGCGATGGACTAGAGTCCCATCCAGGAGGAGTTGAACTCCTAGTCACTTCACGCTACAGAAATCAGGGATAAGCACTGGCCTGATGAGCTACTAGGCTCGGGTGTAAAAGCCCAACAGACTTACCTTCCCTATATATACCCACTTTTTTTTTAAAAAGATTGCCCTTTTTTCATTTTGTATAAATCACATGGTATAATCACACCCAAATGTATGTAAAAAAAAAAAACAACACCTTCTATCTTAACTGTAGTTATGTGCACAAATGCTGAATTAATAATGTGTTGTCTCCCCAATACCGTTGTCACTACTTTAGCATCAGTTCTCCAGCTATTAAAGTGAATTATTCCAGATCTGTTCTGATATAAAAGTACCTTAAAGTGTTGACAATTTAAGCTGTATATGTACAAAAATTGAGATTTTAAAATGTTGGCATTTCAAGCATATGAAGTTATGTCCCCAAGAACTTTGTCAACTCTGTTACGTCAACTCTGTTAAAATCCTGCACTAATATTGCTGTAATTTATGATTTAAAAAAGCTTGAGCTTCACAATATTCCAGAAATATACTCTATACCATAGCAATTATTTGTAGATATCTTGCAAAATTTTTGTGAAAAAATTCCTTTGGAAGGTGCAGTTAGAAATTAAACACTTTCATGAGAATGACACTAACACAAACAGTCCTTCCTTCACCACCCTCTGTCTTTTTGTGACATTAGTAAGACTTTTAATGCATAAAGTATGAAACGTGATTGTTGCTGTTCTGAAGACATTCCATTGGTATAAAATCATAAAACTACAAACCTACAGCTTTAAATCTTCATGTTACAATACACTGACACTGAAGACTTAAAAATTTATCCATATCCACAGTTTTAAATGTGGCCCATCACAGAAAAGCAGGTATTAAGTCAAAAATTATCAATTTTGAGATATTAGTACCACTTTGTAGCGAATATCCTAAGCTTTAAAATGGTACCAAATTTTCTAACTTATGTTGCTAGTTTTGGAGGAACTAACCAAAACCTACCAGGAATTTTCAGGCTTTGAGCATGCAACTCCGGAGGAAGTCACGTTTTTATAATTGAATAATTTCCGACTTAATACCCTCTTTGCTATGATGGGATACATTTGAATTCAGTTCCATTCAATGTTTTTGGAGTGTGGGAGGAAACCAGAATACCCCAAATAAACCCCATGCAGCAATGGGGAAAACATGCAAATTCTACACAAAAATTCAAAAGCCCGGGTCTCAAACCTAGAACCTTCCTGCTGTGAGGAGGACATACTAACTGCTATGCCACTTTTCTATCCTGTTATTATTATTACATTTTAAAAATATATTTTAGTATCAAATCCTCTGATAAGCTTTTATTTATCATCAAACAGGAGAAACCTTATGAATACACATCCTCAAATCTCAATTCTTACAAATTTTCCCATAAATTTTTTTGTTACCATTTGTTTGATCTGTGAGGCGTAAAGTAGCACATGAAGCACCCAAGACAAAAAGTGAAGACGTGAGATTTTCAACCTCCATCACTGTCTTGTGATTTGGTTGATCGTACCCAAACATACGGAAATACCCATCCAGAAGCACTCGCAACGACTGTTTGCCCCACACAATGCAACTCAGCTGGCCGCCACTCCCCTCTTGACAAAGGTCTGACCTCCTTGTCTGTGTGCAATTGTGTGTGCGTTGCCTTGACGCATCCCCTCCTCCTCCTCCTCACCGCAGTCTGCCACTCTGCCGCTCCTGGTCTCTGCCAACTGCTCAAAGCACGGCTCAGGCTCCCGGGCCTCGGGTCCGCACTCGGCTCTCCCGGTCAATTAAATTCAGATTGAGGATAAATGATCTGCAAATTATGTCCCAATAAGTGAGTGAGTGGAGTGTAGTTAGAGACTAGCTGGTCACAGCCGGAGGACACCGCGTCTGCCACGGCTCTGTCTGTGGGGAGTAGGGAAATGAAACAGACGGGGAAGGGAAAAAATGGATCTTGGAACAGTGATGTGTTAGTGTGTGTGTGCAGAATTGATTGCTGGCTTCTTGTTAAAAAATGTTATAATGGCACTTGCTATATTTCTGTTTTCCTTTCTGTCTCTGGACCCACAAAGATACTTGGAGACAAATATGGTTTCTGCATATGAGATGCACAACCCTAAATCAAACCAAATCTACATCAAGACTTAAACGCAGAACAAAATCATGGTCAATTTGAGGCTCAGTTTGAGTCTGGACCAATAAAGGACTTCGCATTGTCTGTTTATTTCCTGAACCGTTGTCTCTTCTTACAACATTCCTGCTGCCTACTAAACACTTTCTGTTTGATTTTCCATCTCTATTTCACTTCCGGATACATCTCACTGGGCTTGTGGACATTCACCTTTCCTTCTGCAAAAATTCTGCAAATAGTCTTCAAGTAGTGGCATCTTGTTCTCCATCCATGTTAAAAAATAATGAGCAATCTTTCGCAGACATGACTTTCCAACAAATGGTCTGCAACTACTCCCAACAGTCATCAAGTGCTCTCAAAACATTCATTATGGTGGCCAACCCTTCTTTAGGCATTTGCCTTTCTCAGGAATGTGCCGACTTATTGATAAATGCTTGGCGAATAGTTTGGGAACTCTGTGCATACTTGTCGAATGTCATCATCACATGATAGTGCCACTATATGATGGTGCCTCAGCAAGTGTTTTGTAAACAATTGGGACAGTCAACAACTTCGCCGAAATGACATCAGGGCAAATCAGGCAGGGACTCACCAACCGTTCATCGATTAATCACCAGAATATCACCAAAAAGTAGCTAGAAGGTTGTCAACAAATCACCAGTTAGTATCTCACTCTCTGATGAATACCAGGTGAATTGTTCAAAGTCATCAAATAAGTGGCGAACCTTAAGTCGCTGCTGTTGCCAAACGTTCATCACATAGTGATTTACTCACCTAGACAACTAAGGAACATTTCAAACTTTGGATTGGATTGTTTGAGTTCAAACAAATGGACTGGCGAGATCCAGCTCCAGTTCCAGCCTCCCTGTGACCCTAGAAGGATTAAGTGATTAAGCAACTGAATGAATGAATATTTGTTTCGTCACAGAATTATCAATAAAGTTTTAGTTGTGCTGTTATTGAGCAATAATCCAGGACAAGGTCATGTGATGCGGCTCAGTGGGAAAGGCCCCCTTCCGAATATGGTAAAGGACTCATACATCATTTGGCATACATCTTTTGATTTGGCTTTATAGAGAAACACTCAATTAGATATTAAAATTATTGCCAATGTAGACACATTAAGGCACCCAAGTCTTAGACAAACATTGTATCCTTAACAATCAATTAATCAAATGATTCTACAGAATTTTTTTAATTTCTTGACCATTTTCCTTTAATGTGGAAGAAAGACGCTATGTCCTGTTCTGTCTTATGCTAGCAGCTACAAATAGTAATTCCCTCACCAGCCTCTTTTTCTGTCTTGAAATGAACAGAAGAATTTGGGGGAAACCCAACATTGTAGCTTAGTGCTGACACTGGAGACTCCTTCCAGAAATGCTAAATAAATATTTCCTTGCAGACAACAGCATTGGACACAATTCTAATATTCGTCATTTGGAATATTAACTTTACCAATCATGGTCTTTGCTGTTCCAATAAAAAGGGTGAATCAGGGTATTTATTTGCCCCAGAGTGGATGAGTGAAGGACAGTTGTCTTTTAAATGTGGCAGCCAGGTTAGCTTTGGCTCTGATAATTTTTTCTCTTTTTTTAGCAGCCATATGTGTGTTTGGGCTTGGTCATTCCGGCAGCGAGCGAGCGAGCAAGAGAGAGAGAGAGAGAGGTGAGAAAGAGAGTGAAAGGCATGTAACGGCTCCTGTCCCCGAGGGTACGATGACACTAAAGAGGTACATGGGGGAAGGGGACAGGGGGATCTCCCTCTGCGCCATTCTGTCCTTTTACAACCCGGTAAAATAGCCTTTTAATTTCTCCCAGCGTCTGGGCCGTCTGCGAAGGCACATGCATCAATCTCCATCATCAACATGCTCTAGGCGCTGGGTCTCGAGGGATCTTTCCTTCCCTCTCTCTCCCTCTTTCTCTCTCTCTCCCCCTCTCTCTCTCTCTCTTTTACTCTCTCTCTCTTTCCTGCTCTCACCCTTTTCATCAAACCAGGGCTGGCCTGAGGAAAGTGTGTTTATTCTTTAATTTTACTTGGCTCTCTTGTGTTTTTCGATTTTTTTTCTCTCGATATTTACTAGCCTCTGCCTTGGTGTAGCGGCATACGCAAAGCTTTAGCATACTGGTATTTGTTCTCTGTCAAGCTGTACTGTTTTTGCATGGTGTGTAGATGATTTCAGCAACAAGACAATACCATTGCACACTCAGGCACAACAGCTTTACATCATCGAGTGAGATAAATCCTTGGGCTATTGGCAGGTCTGAGAGAGAGCATGTCAATACGGATTATAGTTAAGCTTGTGCTCTTTTCTTGGGTCGCTTCCAGCTTGGGATTTCATTTGAAAGGCCGAAAAAAGGTTAGCTGATAGAAGACTGTGGTAATTACACTTACTTCAGAGTTTCTACTGCAATATATTTGTATATACTGTATCTGTAACGGGCACAGTGGTGTAGCAGTTAGCACGTCTGCATCACAGCAAGAACGTCCTGGGTTTGAGTCCCGGCTGGGGAGTTTTGCTTGTTATCAAGTGTTTGCATGGGTTTCCTTCCTTCCTACAATTTCCTCCTACAGACATTCACGTTAGCCCTTAAAGTGAGTGTGAATTGTTGTGTGTGTGTTGGCCCTGCGATGAACTGGTGAGCTGCTTTTGTGCGGATTTGGCTGAAATAGGCTCCAGCCCTCCTGCAAAATCTGGAAAGACAAGACTTCTAGTAAATCTGTAATCTAGGAATCATTAGTTTATTCCAAAGGCCAAAAGGTCTTTGAGTTGTCCTTCCAAGAGCACAGTTATTTGTCTATGTTGAGCCCTACAACACAAGGTGTCACTAAACGTTTTTTTCGAGCTCCAAACCGAACTAAACCGCCAAAATATGGGTATATTTTGGCAAAACAGCCTCAGACAGGGTGGTTTTGAAGCAGTTTAGGGCGATTTAAATTGTCGGCGGTGTGGCAAAACAACTCTTTGAGAAATTATGTAAAATTTCAGCCATTTTAAAAATCTCGCCATTTATGGCAGTCGGTGTCAGTTGACGGCAAACACCATAACAGTGTCTAGACAATGTCACTGCGGACCAACATGGGTTGGAACCAGCATCAAAACCACCCCCCATGTGGGGCCAGCTTTAAGCTAGTCTAGTTGTCCTCATTTCAACCTTGGCTCTATGACCTGGATGACTGAGTATTTACAGTAATTTACCCATGCTTTACCCATGCGATAACTTACCCATATGATAACTTACCCATGCCTTCCAGATTTTGCAAACCAGCTGCTTTTATAGGAAGTTTATCTTTCGATGTAGCTTCATAGATCCGTTATTGACCAACAGTTGAGTTACGTTTTAAGCTACTCTACAATTGCTCAAGCTTGTTTGGATTTTACTCATCTTGGTTGAAAGAAATAACATTTTGAAGAACATTCCTGCCTTCCCGGACCAGGTCTTTGGCTGGTGTGGCTCCAGAGGAACTTTGAAAAGGAAATGCTATCGAAAGGAGAGAGTTTTCTGTGGATGGACTGAAGTGATAAATGTTATCCACATGAATAGAATGTGGTGGGGATAGAGGCTGACAGCTTGTTTGATGCATGAAGGTGCCTTTAAAAAAAAAGGAACCCCAGAGAAGTCACTGGTGTGTTTTGCTTTGTTGCATTTTGCCCTTGTGTCACTTCAGCCACTAACCACCAATAAAATTTCGTATATTATATCACTTGCCTAGAAACCCCTGAGATGGTATTCTTGTGGACCAAGAAGATTGTTTTCCACAGCAGTTACGACAGTAGTACTGGCTACTAATGACATGCTACAACATTTAAGTTTAATCTTAAACTATTTTTGGCCCTGCAGTTGCCTGGTAGCTGTCTCCGTGCCTTCACCCGGAGTTGGTTGAGATAGGCGCCAGCCTACCTGTGACACCACCTAGGATTAAGCTGCTTAGAAAATAAATAAGTGAATCAACTATTTTTACTATTATTACTCAAGAAAGAAAATGTTTAACATACAATACAGAGACCTCGATTTACCCTGGACATGGTTTTCTTCCTGTGTCGCAGTGTAAGTTGGATTTTGTCATAAATCAGATCACACTATGCTAATCCCTGCATACCCTGAACCCTGCATACCCTGAACAGCTCGCCAGACCATTGCTGGGCCAACACACGTATAACCATTCGCACACACATACACTCACACCTAGGGACGATTTGGTACAGCCAATTAGCCTACTAACAATTAGCATGGGGAGAACATGCAAACTCCACACAAAAATGTCCCAGGTCTGGGAATCGAACCCAGGCCCTCTTGCTGTGAAGTGGACGTGCATAAGAAAAACATATGGGGGACAAATATAAAATAGTAAAATGAAACAAAACAAACAACAAACAGAATTCCTTATTGAACAACATTTCTTAATGACTTACTGTATGGCACAGGCGTTGCAACCTTGAAACGTATTAAATTGGGTCTGCCGTAAGTCAGACCACATAAGCATGTGATGTTTGAATGTCTGTTTAACTCTATGGAAGGAGTCTCCAGTGTCAGTGCTTTATAGTAGTATTAAAAATGGAATTGTAAGCATGTTGTCGTCATTTGCTGAAGCGTTTAAGCCTGTTAAGGTTGTGGGGAGGCTGGAGCCTATCTTAGCCATCATTGGGCGAAGGCAGGGTACACAGTGTAAAGCTCACCAGGCTATCGCATGGCCAATTCCATTACAACCATTCATACTCACTCTCACACCTGTGGGCGATTTGGAACAACCAGCTAGTCTAACGTCCATGTCTTTGGACTGTCAGAGAAAACCGGAGTACCCTGAGGAAACCCACGCAAGCACAGGGAGAACATGCAAACTTCACACAGAAACGCCCTCAGAAATGAGCTCAAGGAATTTGACCTTGTCCTTTGTGTTGAAGTTAGATCACATGTCATTGATTCTTTCCCTTTTCTATTGTTTTTTTTTTCATTAGTTTGGCATGTGTGGTTATTTTTATTCTAAACATTTTTCTAAACATTAACATAAGCTTAATAATGTGTACACAGATACAGAAACCCGGGCTGTAAGATCACAATGGACCCTAATTGTCCCTTACTTAACCTAACTTCCTGAACTCAATTACAAACCCACATGCGCCGACCCTGTGCTGCACGGGTTTATTTATCAAATGTTAATCAATTGTGTTTTCCCCACAAATGAGACTGGCCCCACTGGGTTCTCATCTCATCTTGTTAAGTCCAATTAGCAGCAATTAACACGTGCTAATGGGATGAAGTGGGATCCAAAAAACAAACAGTGGGAGCCCCTGTCTGATTACTGTGCATCGGGTAAGAGCGGCAGAGATGAGGCATGGCTGTAAAGCAATGTTTTCAGCTTTGAAAAAAAACAATTAATAGTAATCTTACAGTTCCAGATCATGCAACTTTCTTACTGTTATGTAGTATGTACCACATAAATTAATGCATATTTTTATATTTTTTTCTTTATGTACACCTGAAATCAAATTAGATCCACAATGAAAATGTTTACATGAACAAAATGAATTTTTTTCCATGGTCAACGCACAATTAAAAACTGATATTAGATGCTTAATCTTGGTTAAGATATTTGTTATGCTCATGTTTTCATAGTATATACGATATAATGACGTATATTCATGCTACATAGTATACTACAGTTATATCTGGGTATTGCATTTATGTGAAAATAATCCTAATTAGGGTCGCGGGGAGGCTGGTTCCCATCTCGGCCGACTCTGGGCGAGGGCGGGGTACACCCTGAACAGCTCACCAGACAACTGCAGAGCCAACGCACACAACCATTCACATTCGCCTCACACCTTGGGTCGATTTGGAACAGCCATTTAGCCTAATGTGCATGTTTTTGGACTGTGGGAGGAAACCAGGGTACCCAGAGGAAACCCACACAAGCACGAGGAAAACATGGGAACTCCATACAGAAACGCCTTGACTGAGCCCAGGACTCGAAGCCAAGCCTTCTTGCTGTGAGGCAGGCGTGAAACCAAGGTGCCACCATGTCGCCATGTTAGAAATTATACATTTGGAAATCATGTATGAAGCAAATACAGTATGTTTAAAATAACATGGGGAAGAAACTCATTTTGTAAAAGTCACAATATGGAAAAAATTATTATTTTTAACATCACAGGTAGGGGGAGAAAATGTAGTGTTATGCAAAAAAAAAAAAGATTTCACTGCTGGGGAAAAATCACGAAAATTAACAGGTTACATAAAAAAAGCATGAAATTAAAACCATGCACTAGATGTGAAAAATGTGTTATGTATAGCCAAGCGTTTTGTGGTGCTAAAATGCACAAGGGATTATTTGTGAAGTTTGCATAACTTTCCTGTAAGGGACATTCTTCTATTATATTCAGAATGTTTCTGTGCAGTATATAAGACTGTTTTTGTGCACTTCAGATCTTAACCGCTGGATATATAGAAATAGGGTCATGGGTGTGAATTATTATTTTGCCAATCTGACCCTCTTTGGTTTTGTATGGGCCATAACAGGGCGAAGGATGGAGCTTGTTTTATAGCCCATAGATCACATCGAGAGCAATGCTTTATTCCTCTCTGCTGAGTGATGGATGGATAGATCTCCAGCGTCTAGCCCAGTTTTATGTTCGGAGTGTAAGAAACGGATGAAATGTATGGCTAATATACCTAAGCAGGGCGCTCCAGAGCCTCAATGCAAGACGGATGGTGGAACTTTATTATGGCTATGGCTGCGTCTCAAATCACGTCCCCTTCACATTCCTGCAACTGGAATTATGGCTTTAAATAATATCCTGTGTTCACATGCTTTCAATATTATAGATTTCCAGATTCACACATGCCATTGCAGTGGCTCTCACATCACGCTGACTGGAGATGCTAAAGATATATCCCACCTACATATGGACACATGTGTGAATATCTTATTCATCAGGGTTAAGGGAGAAGCTGAACCCAAATCCAGCTGAGGTGAGGTCATAAATCCATCATAGGGATGAATAACCATAGACACTCACATTCACCATTTCAACATCAAGTCGCCAACTGACGTAATATGCATGTCTTTGGATGGTTGGAGGAAACCCGAGCTCCCAGAGGAACCCCCCAAGCACAGGGAGAACATGCAAGCTCCACTCAGAGAAGCCTCAGTCAGCTGCAGGGTTCAAACCCTTGCATGTGATAGATTATTCTATATGCTATAGATTTTTTCCATGCGTTTGTGGCACAGTTAATTGGTTTTCACGTGAAGTTCATGTCTTGTTTGTATACAGTTCATTTCCTTTGCCAGCACTTTTATTCCACGTGGGATCTTTAAATTGTCTGTGTGTGAACTGAATATGATTTTACACAACTATTTTATTTACACTTGATTATTACACGACTATTGTATTTTCACGTGTGATTTTTGATTTATTTATTTTTTACCCAGTTCTTCTGTTCATGTGAATTTTACATGCATTTCATTTTCATACCTTATTACAGAGCTTGTATTTGTATTTTCTGGTGTCATTTATACACAACTCTCTTTTTTACATGCAGTTTACAGTGATAATAATAATAATAATTATTATTATTATTATAATTGTTATTATTATTATTATCATCATCATTATCGTCATGATCATCATCATTATAGTAATAATTATTGTTGTTGTTTTTGTTGTTGGTATTATCATTATTATTGTTGTTGTTGTTTTTGTTGTTGTTGTTATCATTATTATTATTATTATTATTATTATTATTATTATTATTATTATTATTATTATTATTATTATTGTTGTTATTATTAT
>JAOUQZ010000029.1:11959466-11971061 GCA_028564935.1 Neosilurus hyrtlii
CTGTTTCATATATATATTTCATATATGAATGTGTGTGATCATGTGATTACTGTACACTGAATAATCATGAAATACTGGCAATAATAACAAATGGTAGCAAGAGCACTCAGAGAGCGCAAACCTCAACCAAGCTCAGCAATCCCGCACATAAACCAAAATATTTTGTTCATGTATAGTGAAGTTTCTGCGACGTGGTTTGTATTTTATCTGGTTTCTTCCTTGTATCATCTGGGGGAGCTTTTCCTTGCCACTGTCACCGTGGGCTTGTTCAGTGGGAATGTTTAGGGTTTGTAGAAGAAATGTTTAAATTCTTTATCAAATTAGTTTTTACTTTATAAAGCTACTGTGCAGAAATGTCAGTTGTAAAAAGTGCTCTACGCATAAAACTGAATTGAATTGAAAATGTTAAAAATCAAACTCTCTCACAATGTTAAATAATCCTTTAAAAAATTATTAAATCCTGAATTTAATCCGGATCATCTCCAAAATTGAAAGGATTGTTCCTTGTCCAAAGCCCTGCCTCTGGTAGAAAGTCATTGAAAATCCACTCATTACTTTTGATGCAATCCTGCTAACAAACAAACAAACAAACATGTAAACAAAGGCTAAAACTTAACCTCCTCAGTAGAAACAAACAAACAAAAAACAAACATTCTTTTGTGAAAATGATTCTTTGGTTGATCTTTTTTTTTACTTTGAATGAAAGAAAAGTATATTTGAGATTCAAAACAAGCGTAATGTTTTAATGTTCTGATCACGGGTGCAGGCATAGCCTAATGGTTAGACAAGCAGGTTTGAGACTGAAAGGTCGCTGATTTGATTTCCAAACTATCAGAAAAAATATGGGGTGGTGGGGATAGTGAGCAGCACCTCCCCCTTCCTCCACCGCCATTAAGCAAGACACCTAACTGCCAACTGCTCTCCCGGCACTTCAGTGAGTAGCAGCCCACTGCTCCGAGTGTGTGCTCACTGTTTATGTGTGTGTGTGTGTGTGCTCACTTTGGATGGGTTGAAATTTTCCTTGCGGGATTAATACAGTATATCAAAAAAAGAAATTGGGGCAGTGGTGGTCCGGTGGTAGGGTGCTGGATTACTGGTCCCAAGGCCAAGGCTCAAGGCCCTACTGTCACTGGGTTATCACTGCTGTCCCCCCAGTGCAGCTAACTGGGTTATCAAAGGCCGGCCATGACTCTCACTGTCTGACTGTGTGAATGAACCATTGCTGACTTTCGTAAAGAGTAGACTGCATAGCCGTCAGCATGTTTCTGCCCTGTGATGTCCTGGCGAGCTGTCCAGGGTGTACTCCGCCCTCGCCCAGAGTCGGCTGAGATGGACGCCAGCCTCCCCGCGACCCTAATCAGGATTAAGCGCTTCAGAAAATGAATGAATGAAATAAAGAAATTATGGCTTTGTCCCAAATCACATGCTACAACTTACGATCAGAGGTTGTCAAATCAAGTTGTGTTGTATTACTGCCTAAATAAATAAGAATTGCCTTAAGACCGATTTAAAAATCACGTCATATATCATGTCAAAGCCTTCGGTATATAACTTGGTGTACAAAGGTTAAATGAAGAGCTCCTAAAAGTTTTCCGTCTGGGAAAGTTCTTAAGATGAGCACACGCCTTTTAAGACACTGCCAAGTCCTAATCATCCTATGAACTATCAAGAAAGTGTGTAATTTATTGACCTGCTGTTCAAGACAGTAGGACACAGGTTAGATGGTAACCATAGCAACCACTTCACAGTGGTATCATTTATCTGTTTGTGCTCGAGCAGGTATGGTTCCAGAATCGGCGCTCGAAGGAAAGACGTATGAAGCAGCTGAGCGCGCTGGGGGCGAGACGTCATGTTCTGTTCCGCAGCGCCAGGAGAATGAGGGCGCTGGGGGAGCGAGTGGAGCCCGCCGAGCTCATGATGCCCAGTGGTCACTTCTCTTATTACGGAGGTAGAGAGTCTTCCAGCTCCAAACATCTACATACAGAAAGTAGAAATTTCTTGTGAATTGTGTATAGCATTTCAAAAAAAATAAACTATAGCTAGTTTTTATGTTGTGGTCTACAGTAACACTCAGCCCTGTTGTCTCATCTCCAGATTATCAAGCCGAATACTACGGCCCAGGAGGCAACTATGACTACTTCCCCCATGGCCCTCCATCCTCCCAAGCCCAAACTCCCAGTGATTTGGGCTACGCTCCATCCTCAGGCCCAGCTGGCACGCCACTAGGCACCATGGACCATCATCATTCTGGTCACCACCCCTCCAGAGAGAGCCAGTGTTTTGGTGAAATGGTACCACAGCATCCAGGCGACTCCCCTAGCCCAGAGCACAGCATCTCAGCGGACATGAGTGGCGCGTTTACCTCGATTAACGGCTATAGCAGTCAGCTCTCTCAGCCTTCGTCAGAAATGAGCGAAGGCACCGTGTGGTAGCAGTGAGTGGTCACAGAACTCAGGTTTAATCCAACCATCATATATAAAAAAAACAAAACAAAAAAAAAAACTAAACTAAAATGGACCAGATCTTAACATGGACACTTTGACTGAGCTGTTATGTTATGTATTTATTGTATTTATTGATTTATTTAATGTATTGATCTATTTATGTCCCATCGATGACTTCAATTGGTTTGTTTACAATTTTATTTATTCCCTCGACAGACACTTTTATACAAAGCGCTTTTATTACAAAATGAAGCAGAAACCAGTGTCGATTGTGTACCATGGGATTTGAACCACTGAACTGCTGTGCACACCTGGTTGACTGCATAATAACACTAAATGCCAACAATGGTTCTGTCAATCTTGTCAGCACTATCCTTTGTCCTGCCAAGAACTGACACATTTATTTATTTATTTATCTATCTATCTGCTTTCTTTCTTTATTTATTTATTTACATAAAAGGAGCCACATTATCTATCATTTTAAAAGGTTTATTGCTAAAAAAATTCTTTATTCTTGCTGATTTTTTAGCATATTGAATGGTAAGCGTTTGCAAAACATGTCTGGACATGTTTTCTTTGTTGACGTTGCTCTGTATGAGTTGCTTATGTTATATTGTAATAGAAATGGAAATCTTTCTTCATTTGAGTTGTCATGTAAACCAAACCTGTGTGTGCAGTTGCTTTTTCTTAGGATCTCTACCAAATCTCCTGCTTTTGAAAAGAAAACTTTATAACCATTCACAAACCCTTTATTTAAAATTAAATCTAACTTCAACTCAAAAGACAAAAGTTGAATTTTTTGCGTTCCCTTCTAAGCTGTGTGGAAAAACAGGTAGGCTTTTTTCATCAGGGGTTCGTGCATGTACACCTCTCCTGGTTGGCATGGCGGCGTAAGGGTTAGCATGCACAGCAAGAATGTTCTGGCTTGGAGCCCTGTGCTCGGGAAAGGGTGTTCCTGTGAGTAGAAATGTTTGCATTTTCACCCACTGCTTGTGTAGTCTTCTGCCGGGTTCTCTGGTTTCCACCTACAGTCCAAAAGCACATTAGCTGATTGGCTGTTCTAAATTGCACCTAGGTGTGGATGTGGGTGTGAATAGTTGCATGTGTGCTGGCCCTGCAGTGCATCAGTGTGTTTAGGGTGTAACCCATCTTCACCCAGAGATAGGCTCCAGCCCCTCGGCAATTGTAGTAGGATTAAGCGGTTCAGAAAATGAAAGAATGAATGAATGAAAACCAGCTTGAACTGGCTAGTTGCCAGGTGCCACCGTACATTTCTGCTCGCAGGATAGTGATATATTTTCCGGATTATTAATGCCTCGGACTAAATTGTAGACAAGCTATTAAAAAGTCTCAAATATATCAACTGGTAAAGATGGTCTACCAGTTTGACCAGCCTAGCCTGGTTGTAGCAAAAAGTAATCAGTTAGTCTGGTCACCAGGGATGTAAAAAAAAAAATGTGTACCATAAAACAGATGAATAGGAACCAAAAAATTGTAAAGTTCTTTTTTATTCTGTGCTGCCCAGGTAATAATAACTTATAGGTCTGTTTTCTACACTTTATCTATAAGACCTACAAGTCATCATTACAAATTCAAATTTTTGTTCCTATTGGCCTTGTTTTATGGTATTTGAAAAAAATTTAATAATTATTCTACATATAAACAAATGACAACAAAGAACTTTTTGAACTCAGAACTTTTTGAAAACCTAAATGCAGCATGGGATTTTTTTTTAAATAGAGAAACTTTAAAAACATGACTGTCGAAGCTAAATGTAGGTGAAGTGACTGAAACTATACAATACACCAGTCTTTTACACACAGCTGTAAATTTAACATGTAATAAACTCTGAAACTCTGAACTGTCTATAGAACAGCAGCCTTGCAGTCCCAAAAATCCTTAGAAAAACAGAACTAAACTGATCTTGGAATGACGATCACAGCGTCTAACATGGAATCATGGAATCGCTTTCTGTGTCGTTCTGGGGCGTTTTCTGTGTAAGAGGTTAAAAAAAACCCCAACCTAAATTAAAAAAATATATAATAATAAAAAAATAGATGCTGCAACAATTTCTGGATGAAGGCGCTGATGAGAAATTGAATTTTAAACATTTATTTTTCTACCCAGCCTTAATTCCACGTAAAATAAATAAATAAATAAAATTCATTAATAATAACTATTATATATATATATATATATATATATATATATATATATACACACACACACACACTTAAAGAGTAATGTAAAAATTAATAATAATATTATATTATTTTTATATTATATTATAAATAATAATAATAATAATAAATGCACAAATACAAAACCTCGATTCAGGGTCCTGTGTATGTTTTATGATGTTAATATGTTTGTGTTGATGAGACTAGGATTACATTTAGATATATTACACAAAGTCAACAAACATCCTTTAGAGGTCCTTCAGCAGTATGTGTTCAATAAGAACTTTTTTATTTAATATAAAACTAAACCTTTCTAGACGTTTTTATTCTTGAATAACACTTTTCCCCCACGCACTCTTTTTTTAATCACGTTTGTATAACAATATACAGTAAAGGAAGACAGAACTGGCGCCTGGTTATTGCGTCGGAGCGCTGGAAGGCGCATAGTGATGACGTATGCAGCCAGTCAGCGGTAGAGAAAAACATGGCCGCGTCCATATCGGAGCAACTCGCGGATTTGTTGAACCCTCTGCCGAATTTCGCAGACCCCGAAGATGACCAGGATGACGGTATTTTAAACAGATATGTCTCTTATATATAGTGGCACTTTAAAAATAGAAATTATGTTATAAATATTAATAAAAATGGTGGAATGCGGGTGAGTTGTGTCGCGCGCTTGCAGTGCGTGACTAGGCTGCTTAAATCCCAAATCGCTCACTAGTTCGTGTGCACGTGCACTTTATAGGGGTTGATACTGATGGCGCGTGAGCTCTATATAGTGGGATACATATCCTGTAGGGAGCAAATCAGGACACAACCTATGACTTTAACCAGTTGACAGATATCTCTGGCTCTGTATTAGTGATGTTTAAAATTTTTTTTTTTGCCATAATACGTATAATAAACTCTGTGTTTAAAAAAAAAATACAGTACATACTCTAATGCTGTCATATACTCTAGATAGGGCACCTATTTAATGAAACAGAAGCAGTTATAGAGTTTTATTGGAAGCTTTCTAGTGTTAAATGCAATTTTAACAAATATTGTGTCACGTGGTCATTGCTTTAAAAATAAAAACACCTAATGCTTGACATATAGATGTTCTTAAAGTGACACACCACCCTAAACCAATCTGACTCACCCATCTTTTAGCCGAAATGCTTAATCCTACTTGGGTCTCGGGGAGGCTGGAGCCCATCTCAACCAACTCTGGGCGAGGTTGGGGTACACCTTGGACAGCTCGCCAGTCCATCACAGGGCAACACACGCAACCATTTTGCACTCACACTCACACCTAGAGGAACCTAATGTGCATGTCTTTGGACTGTGGAAGGAAACCAGAGTATCCTGAGGAAACCCACACAAGCAGGGGGAGAACATCCATACAGAAAAGGCCTGGCTGAGTCCACGACTCAAACCCAGGACTTCTTGCTGTGGGGGGGGGTGCGTGCTAACCACTACGCCACCAATTCACCCACTCTAAAACACACGGAATATATTGATGTTAAAATATTTGGGTGTACCCCGTCTTCGCCCAGTGTGGAGTGAGATTGGCTCCAGCCTCCCTACGACTCTAGTAGAATTAATTTGTGTGTTTTGTTTGTGAAGTGTTAGTGGTCTGTGGCATGATTAGTGTTAAAGCTGATCAATTTGAATGCAGATGAGGTGGTGAAACAGCTGGACAGAATAATGGAATAAAGTGCCAGTGCATCCCGTTGCTCTGCCACCAGGATGTAGATCAGCATTTAGGGAATATTAAAAAGCAAAAATAAGTCACCTCTGAGATTTATTACAAAAATCAATATTGAGGATGAGACGTTAATTATAATGTTTAATAAAATGTCTCTTTCTTTTTTTTCCCTTCTTTTTTTTGCAGAGACCAAAGCCAGAGTCGTGGATAAGTTTGAAGAAGACGTGGAGGATGAAGATCTCCCAGCTAGTAGACTGCGGAAGAGGACCGCTGCTTTGCTGGTGGATTCGGATAAACGATACCAGGGCAGGGTGACATCGCGCAAGGAGCTGCAGCAAGAATTCGAGGGCTCTGGTGTGTAAAACAATAATCGTTTCTATCTTTGATACTCCTTTTTTTGTTTGTTTTTTTTTTTTTGACTGAAGCTCTTTTATTTTTCAGATGATGACGACGATGAAGATGATGATGATGGACAACTGGATCAAGAAATGGAAGAGGAAGATGATGACATCAGTGATGATGGTGGTTCTCAGGTGTCCAGCTTGGTGTCGAGGATGAAAGGTGCTGACCTGAGCTTCCCGAAAGAGACAGATTTCCGCAAACTCACCGCAGGCATGGACGACCTGGGTGAGAGCGAGGATGAGGATGACGACGAAGAGGAGGAAGTGGAGACTGATGCTCAGGGAGAAAGTGAGGAAGGCTCAGAAGAGGAAGAGGACAATGACGGAGGTGTTATGACCTTCTCAAAGGAAAAGGTGGATGAAGAAGTACAGAAAGGCAAAGCAGTAAAGAATCAGCTCGGTATGTAATCTTAGGCAAAGTGAGCAAGGAATTGTGGGAGCATATTATTAAAATATCTTTAGAGTGTACTTTTTATAATGTTGTTATTATTATTATTATTATTATTTTTTAACGTTGTCGTCCCCTTTTGATGCCACAGCTCTTTGGGACCTGATGCTGGAAGGACGAATTAAAATGCAGAAAGCCCTTGTGACGGCCAATCAGCTTCCTCAGCCTGACACCTTCCCAGAGTTCAAGAGTAAGGGCGGGGCCGAGTACGCTGGAGCGCTGAAGACTAGTGAGTTCATTTGATATCACACGTGTGCAGTACTAATACGTGTCTAACTTTGTAGCACAGTGTTGCAGAATCCTCTCTTCTGATTTGTCAGATGGTGTTTATTTATTTCCTGTAAGTAAACAGGAACTGGTTAGAGTACACTGAGTACTTTGTACTTTATATCCATTTATTGTTACACTTTGTTACGGAATGTCCTTCAATTATTTTAAAAAATTTTTTTTCAAATTTTTGCTTTGTTTTTAAGTCCATAGCTGTAGACGGATCCGCATTATGCTCCTGAATATCCGTCTGCAATTGATTAAATCTCACTTTTATACACCAGGCAGGACACACACACACACACACAAATACATACACACACACACATCCCAAACCTCATACTTTTATGATCCGAGGCCGCAGTCTCCGAATCCTTCACGCTGTGGACAATTAATCCATTTGTGTGCCTCCTTTCAGAGCCTGGCTGCTCCTCATTTGCATATTTATTGCCTTGCTTCTCTCGCCGGCGAATGATTGATGGGGGGCCGTCCTCCTGAATGGCGAGCAGGGAGAGGGGCGGCGGCTTTTGCTGAGCTCGTGTACTTTTGATTAGCACTGAAGATGATGGAATCCTCGCACGCTCTTCCCTCTCTCTCTCTCTCTCTTGCTCTCGCTCTCGCTCTCGCTCGCTCGTTCCATGATAATGGATTACAGGATTGTTTTCTTCTGATGCGAATTAATAACTGTTGACACAGGGACGAGCGCAAGCCCCACTGCAGGTTCTCTCCTGTATGACTGCCGGGGGGATGAATTTGTCAGATTGGCAGCCGCAGAGGGAAGCTGCACTGATTGGCTGCAAGTTTTTGTTTTTGTTCTCCACAAGCTTTTGTTTTCTGATTTGCTTTGACAGGAGACTGGAGGTGAAGGTGTAGTTTTTGATTCATCTTGGTTGAATGCAAAATTTGCATAAAAAAAACGTTGCGGTATACAAACAAAAATCTGTCAGTTCCAACTGGGCGTGAGGGGTTTTGACGTCATGCACGAAGCCCGTCCGTCCGTGTGCACTAACTCAAAAATGCCGCCACCGATCATCACCATTTTTGGTGTGGATGTTGGGACTGTGGAGCTACACAAGCCTATTGATTTTCATCGTGGTCTGATTCGCATTCCATGCACTAGCTCAAGCACACCCATATATGACGCATGTGTCGAGGGGTTTTGCCCACTTTGTGGTTCTGTGTTTACTAAAAATCTGGGAACATGATATTATAGATAAAGCGTCGAGTACTGATAGCAGTCTGGAGTTTAAGTCCGGAGATGTACGAATAGTTTCCTTTTACGTTTGTGACATTGCTAGCATTCCCTTGCTAGCTTCTCTTTAAAAAAAGAAACTGGAGACTCCTTGCCGAAAGCACCAAACTTCTATAAAAAACGTACATTAAAAATTGCTAATATATTTTATTATTATTCAGATTCATTACTTTTTAAACTTGGACTTAACTTATACTACAGAGGTCGGCGCGATGGCGTTGCGGTTAACGCGTCCGCCTTAGAGAAGAAGGTTAGAGAGAATGTTTATCCCATGATCTTCCTGTGGGTTTCCTCCGGGTACTCTGGTTTCCTCCCGCAATCCAGAGACATGCGACTTAGGCTAACTGGCTGCTCTAAATTGCCCCAGGTGTGAGTGTGAATGTTTGTGTGTTGGATCGCAAGCTGTTCAGGGTGTACCCCGCCTTCCCCTGGTGTTGGCTGCGATGGGAACCAGGCTCTCCGCGACCGTAGTAGGATTAAGTGTTTGGGTAAAAAAGTGAGAATTAATGATACAGTTGTGCTGATGGGTCTTGGATATTTTATGCTGCCGTACACCGTGATCAGTTAAAATTTTTTTTTATTGATCTTGGTGAGTGTAACTTGTGCTTTTCCCCCATTGGCCACCATTCAAAGGTTACATCATACCTGTAACATAACCAACTCATTGGCCTTATTTGTGTGTTTAACAGGCCACAAAGCTCTGAAGGCTTTACAGAGATCTTTATTAGAGCTGCAGGACCTGCTGCTGTATCAGAACCCCGAAACCAGGCGCATCTCCCAGGGGAACACGTGGAGTCAAGACACCAGGTATCACACACCACCTCCGGTTATGGGTTCATCTCAGCAGGTGTAACAGAAAGTGTGTTTTAATAGCATGGAACTGGAAATGTTTCTGCAACAGGAAGTCAGAGGAAGATGAAGAGGTAGATAGTGATGAGGGTGAAAATGAAGATGACGACGACGATGATGAGGAAGAAGAAAAGCGGGCGGTCAGTCGAAGTGGCCCCTCCAAGAGGAAGCTGGAGACGACGCAGTATCCAGATTTCATGGCAAAGCGATTTGCAGCCTTCCGGCCGTACCGCGACGCCGTGCTACAGAAATGGTACGACAAGACGCGGCTCACCACGGGCAAGAAAAACAAGGTAGTGGAGCGTTTCGTTTCTCCGAATATACGCACTGTACTGTAGCATACACTCGTCCATCCCTATCAATCCTTTCCCCATTTATTCAACGGTCTGCCAACTCATACCTCCATCCCTCCATCCATTCATCGATTCCTGATTACCCGCCCGTCCATCCATCTGGAGTTACCACAATATACCTTCTTGCCCATCCGTCCATCCATCTGCATGTTCATTAGTATATATGTCCAACCTTCTGTCTATCCAACTATCATTCCATTCAGGCTTCCATTCACCTATCCATCCATCCATCTCCATGTTCATCAATAAATCTGTCCAACCTTCTGTCTATCCATCCATCCATCTCTCGAACCAGGCTTCCATTCACCTATCAATCTGTCTATACATATTCATCTATCCATCCATCCATCCAAATGGCCATCAATACATCTCTCCTTCCATTTCTCTGTCTGTCCACCCATCACTACTCCATCCATCTATCCAACAAATGTTCATCTGTCTAAATCTTCTATTTGTCCATCCGTCCACACATCCATCCTTTATCTAAAGCTATCCATTCATTCAAATGTTGTTTATCAAAAAAGCTGTCCTTTCATTTCTCTGTCTGTCCATCCACCCATCAGTAAACATGTCTCTCCGTGCATCCATATATCTATCCAACGACTGTCCATCCTTCATCAAAAAATCTGTCCCTTTATCTGTCTGTCCATTCACCCATCAGTAAAGTTGTTGATCCACTTAGCTGTCAAACCTTCTTTTTGTCCACTCATCCTTTAATCTAGCCATCACTCATTTATACTCATCAATCGTTTATATTTATATAAATCAGTGTATTAATTTTTCCACCCATCCACTCTTAAATCCATCCATCCATTGAACCAGTCCTCCTTTCTTCAATTTTTCTGTTCGTTAAATATTTTTAATCCTCTCTTTCCTCTCTTACATCACCGCATCTCCTCTGTCTCTCTCAGGGCTTCGGGGCGTTCGAGCGGAACATCCTGACGCAGGTGGAGCAGGTACTGATGGATAAGGAGCGCTTGCTGAAGCGCACACAGACGCGCAGGTCCGATTACAGAGTGCTGGGCAAGCCGGAGCTCAGCGCCGTCACTGTACAGGCCAGCAACACAGAGCCTGAGGTACGAGACGCGCTGTATACGGCTCTCCCGTTCAACAAGGAGCTTCTCCAAAACTTTCCAGGATTTCACTGAGAATATAAACGTCTATAGTTATCCGATAGCTTATCTTATATAAGTACAATTAGGATTCTTTACACATCAGGGTCTGTAATCATCAACTAACTGTTTTGCGTTCAGGCAGTTGAACCGGCGCTCAAAACGAACGCACATCTCAAAGATCTGGACGAGGAGATCTTCGACGATGACGACTTTTATCACCAGGTAAATCAACTGTAATTATACTACTACTAATAATATGGACACTGGTGGATGGATGTTGCAAATGGAGCACGTAAATAAAACATTTCATATTCCACGACATGTATTTATATTATGTAACTGTAAACGGATAAAAATACGCCATCAGACTTTAACTGATGAGAAACCGTCAATGTTGGTTGATCCCTGTAGTATGAGATTAATAAAACACTTATTACATATTTCTGTTGATTGCAGCTTCTTCGTGAGCTGATCGAGCGCAAAACCAGTGCAGCTGATCCTAATGACCAAGTGGCCATGGGCAGGTGTGTGTGTGTGTGTGTGTGTGTGTGTGTGTGTGTGTGTGTGTGTGTGTGTGTGTGTGTGTGTGTGTGTGT
>JAOUQZ010000029.1:11989027-12008503 GCA_028564935.1 Neosilurus hyrtlii
GTGAGCATATGCATCCATGGACTGCCACAGCTTTTTCAGGGCCTGAAGGATTGACAGAAGGACAATGGGAGCAAAAAAAAAAAAAAAAGTAAGAAATGTTATTTTTTTTTATTTAAATAAAGTAAATGACATCACTCAGTGGTTGTTATTATTATTATTATTATTATCAGTAGCATACTGACTGTACCTGTCTGAACATCTCAGGCAGGTCGTAGACATAGGTGGTACCAAGGCTCTGGGCCTGGAAGCGTTTGGACTGCAGCAAGTCTTTGGTGACATATGGTGTGTTGATGAGCATGCCATGAAGAGGCCCCTGCTTGTCTCCGTATGCCTGGAACATGATCTGAAAAAAAAAAAAAGAAATTAAGCAAAATGTGTTAAAGTAGAAGAAAAAATAAACATACACACAACACAGAACACCGATCAGACGCACAGTGCAGTAATGACATTGATGTCTGGGTTCAGGCACAACATATTGGTAACATACTAAAATGAATTATATGAAATATTATAATTGGAAATAAAAGTTAAAATATTAATATAATAAAATTTTAATCAATACAATATCATAATATTTATTAATATTAATGAATGTATTATTATTTATATCAATATGGATACAGTATAATTATAAAGAAGTAACTGTTTAAATGTTATACATTAGTTTTTTTAAAAATATAATAAAAATATAATAAAAAATATTAATATTATGATAAACTATTGTACTATCAAATTAATCAATCAAACAAAAAGTACATGCATTTTCAAAACACAATATATAAATAAAAAACACAGGGATCAAATATAAACATTATATAAAATATAACATAATATAATATATATTTTATATAAATACACATATAAATATAAACATGACTGAAAATATAACATTATTGCAGGCACTGTTTTTAACCCTGCCAATAAAAACATTGACCAGTATATGAATTATTATTATTATTATTATTATAACATGAACACACTCTCCAGTGGACAAACACATGGCCTGATGAAATAACGATGGTGAGACCTACCTCATCTGCTGTAGAACTAAAAACTAGGAGTAAAAGTCTTGAACAAAACTTGTATAAAATTTAAAATTATTTAAAATGACATAAGTGTGTCTGTGTGTGTCCGTGTGTGTGTGTGAGAGTGTGTGCGTGAGAGACGTGTGAGCCCCACCTGGCGGTCATTGGGCCCCACCTGTCCGGTGCGAGAGTCTGTGACCTCCTTGTACAGACTAATGTCCAGGTAGTAGCCGCTCTCATTGGTAAGGAAGAGACGGATGGGGATCTGCTTTCCGGTGGGCGTGAGCCGGATGTTGATCTTCAACTCGGCCTGGAGCACGCGCAGCTTCCACAGACGACTGCCGTAACGCATCACCATGGAGCGTACGGACTCCTCAATCTGACACGCACATCCAACACATACAGTTCTTTAGTCTCCGAGCTCCCAGTGCAGGCCGGCTTCAGTCAGAGCAACATACAACACTCAAAAGATTTACAACCTTGGAGGGATCCATGATGACGGTGGGGACGAAGTTGAGGAAGATGTGGTTGCAGTCTGTGCGAACGGTGGTGTTGTTAAACGCCACCTCCAGCTCGTCCATGGCTTCTAAGAGCAGTCTCTCAGCCTCGTTGTGGAGGTACTCGAATGAGGCTTCCTAAAAAGCACCACAAACAGAAACACACATAATACCACATCAATACACTCCCCTTTCATGCGTATGGAATGATTGCGCTACCAAGAAACCTTAAATGCACACAATCATTAACATTTTCCTACTGGTAAATTCAAGATGACATGCTTTTTATTTATTATTACGTGAAGAACACGTGGAGCACCCCTACACAAGCTAGGCCATGTGAATGAGCTGTTACTATAGTAACAATAATACACAAGAAGGAGCATGGAAATATATACATAAACCTTGCAGGTAAACATTAAGAAAGTTAGATACTTAGTCTACCGCTAACCTTTGAAAAGAAAGAAGTATTACTGCAAAGAAAAACACTGGAGAAATATATAAATAAGAACCTTTGTGGTTCTCCTACAACATGCTTGTGTTTACCTTGGTGATGAGGTCTGAGTGGCGGATGATGGCACGTACGAAGAAGCGGTAGTCGGTGACCTCAGTGCCCACCTCCACACGGGCGGCGCCCAGGTACAAGTGCATCTTGTGGTTGGCACACGGGATGGCGGTGAGCGCAAAGTTACGCATGCGGTTCAGCTCCAGCTGAAAGGCCAGCGCCGGTTCCAAGTGCCTGTAGATCCGGTCCTCTACAAACTGGGACAGTGCATGCACACATACAAGCCCAAGTCGTCAAAAACATTCAACTTTCCTAGAAACATTGCCATCAGTTATTTTAAATTTGGAACATATGAGAGCAGAAAGTAGTGCTGAGCACCCAACCCTGTCCTCCCCCACTCTGAACCCCCTCCCTCCCTCACACTAATAGCAGGCTAGATTTAGTAAATGTAGGTAATCACAGCTAGCTAATGGACGTCATCTCTCTCAAATGGGCAAAATAATTAAAAAGTTCATTAAAGTAATGAGCTTTGGTGGAACCATTTTAGAAAACTATCACAGTCAGGAGGAGCCATTATCAACCATGATTGAGAGGCTATCAGGGAGCGTGCGGGCGCAGGAGGGGAGGACTTCCACTACTATAGTGTTATTTCTGTCTGGAAAAAAAACGAGGGCTTTAGAGTGTTCAACTTTTCTACCCAATGGACCAAGCATGAAGACTTGTCTGATGAAAGGACACTTCAGACTCCATGTTGTTATGACATGAGTACAACAGAGACTTTTATAATTTACATCCTTTTTTATTTCCTTTCTCCTCATCTGTCATCCCTTCCATCCTTCTTTCTCTCATTTTCTTCCCTCTTTCCTTCCTTACTTCCTTGTCCTTTCTTTTTCTATTTTCCCCCCTCCACCCCATTCCTTTTCCCTTTCCACTTCTTCCTTCCTTTATTCCTTCCTCTGTATTTGAAAGAAAATATATTTCCTTTTTTCCCCTCCCTCCTCTCTCGCATTATTTCCTCTTCTTCCTCCATCCCTATATTTTTCCCTCTTTCCTCCCTTGGTCCCTTTCTTTCCTTTTTCTTAACTACTTACTACCTTTCATATTTTCTTCATCCCATCATGTTTCTTTTACTTTTCTATTTCTTTTTCCTTTGTTTCTCTCTTTTTGGATGGAAGTATCCTTCCTTTTATATTCTCTTTTTCCATCCTTCCTTCCTCACTGCCTCTTTCCATTTGTCATCCCCTTTTTCTTTCTTCTCATCTGTCCTACTATTCTTTCTTCCATCCTTCTTTGCTCAGTTTGTGATAGACTTTGTTACTTTTTAATATATTTTTTTCTGACACCCTTCTGCATCCCTTCTTTCAGAGTTTTTACAGTTTTACTGTAATTTCGATGTTGTTTGTCATTTCTTAGGATCCATTTATTCATTTATTACATCTATTAAATTAAAATATATCTGGAACAGCCCATATAACTATTTTTTGTCCAGAATATTAAAAACTGTGTGCTGTTTCTGATATGTTTTTATTCTATCAGCATCAAAAAAACTATTTGGAGAACATTTTGAGATTTGTAATTAAATTAAAAACTTCTTGGTACGTTAAAGAAAAGCAAACATTGAACATTCCCTCACCTTGTCTCTTGCACGGAAGGTGAAAAACTTCGGGAACTCCCTCTGTGTGAGAAAAACAAAGCATAAGCAAACTCATTTAAAACATCCAAGGATTCGGCTACAACTAAACACTAATTGTTTGGTGGATCAGTCAACTGGGGCAGTTCAAGCTGTAATTATGAATTTGAAGTGAATAGCATGGTTACGTCTGTTCTCTTGCATAAAAATCACCCAGAAGTACTCACATGGAACCTCTGGTCCACCTCACAGTTGATCTGTTTCCTGAAATCCTGTTAGTAACGACGTTGAGACAGCAAAGGAATGGAGAGAAAGAAAGAAACATGCAGTGGAACAGCGAGATTTGAATCTCAATTAAAGATTGGGTTTCTGTCTGGATATCATTAGCATTCACATTTCTTTTGGATTTTAGTAACAGCTTGGACATGGATAAGAGGGACGGGATGGCGAGATTAAAAAAAGCTGTTCTACCTCGCGAAGAAAAATAGGTCTCACCTTTTGGGCCACGAGAAAGGTGAGTCGACGGATGCCGTGTTCAAACAACACCGATTTCTGAAAAGCAAATGTTCCAGTTAATGGTTTTATACGAGGTCAAGCTTTACATTACGTTCAGTCTGAAGTGGGGTTACCTTTGATTGGGTGAACTCCCGGAACATGGAAGCCAAACTGTCATCGTCGATGTCGCTGTCAGTCTTTATAGCAACGTTCAGGATGTGGATGGGTTCATCCTGTGTGCTCTACAAACAAACAGGATTTTTTTTTTAACTGGACAAGAATAAATACATTTCCTTTCTTATTTCTGTAAACATTTACAATATGTACTGCTTAAGCTAGCTAGAGAGTTAACAAAAGCTAAGAAGACATGATTTCTGAGAGGATATCTATCGTGTCTATAAATAATAAAAAGACTTACTGCTAAAGCTAGCCAGCTCGCTAACAAAAGCTAAGATGATGTGATTTGAATAATTATACTTATAATAGATCTTATATTAGAAAAGTTTTACTGCTAAACTTGCTATCTTGCTAACAAAAGCTAAGCCAGTGTGATGGTGAAGTTTTTGGGGAGAAGACATCAAATTTTGTCATTAGCACATTGTCATGTTAGCTTTTACTGTGATGTCATAGCTGAAACTAAGAACACTGGAGCTGTAACTGCAATACATATTTAAATTAAAAGAAGGAAATTAGCATTAGCTTGTCCAGCACCTTGTTATCTTCTTCGCCATACAGTACAGGGTTCCCTCCCTCGGGGAAGGAAGGGCTTGTGGGCGGAGAGTCTGAAAAACAGCTCAGGACGTCGTTAATGTTTCTGAAAGGAAAAAACAAGTGCGTGCCTCATAAGATGTCCGAAAATTTATTCGTGTTAGTCAAAGCATGGCACTCAAAATAAGATGAGCCTTTCAGTATTGAATGAGTATTTTAAACACAATCAGTAGCAAAAAGATATACGGACTCGTGAGGACAATTCATAGTATAGTTTTGGTTTCAAATGCAGTCACATGAGCATAAACGCATACATAAGGTGTACACCACACACTCAATCCCATACTTCTATCTTTGTCTATTCATTGACAGAATACATTCCCCAGCCACTTTCCCTTAACTTAACCATCACAGCTAAAGTCCTAATCCCAACCTTTACTCTAAGCCTGACCCAAACCTAATTCTAACCTAAAATCAAGCTTCACCCTCAATCAGCCAAAATGTGACCTGATCCAGCATTAGAGAGATTGGGTAGGAAATTTGATATACGGAAATATTCTTATATTTGGAAAGAGAATTGAATCTGCTTCAAAATGAGGTATAATACATGATTATAGCATGAAAGTGGACAGAATTACATCACTTTGTACGCCCCTAATCAGGAAATGCTATGTTTGAGAAAATAGCGACTATAGAACCAATTTCTGAATGTTCGCATTTGAAACATCCTAGAAACCATACACTAAATGAATCCGACTCTCGACCAATCAGCGCGATCATACTTGCGTCTCGCTAGCAACAGATGATTTCGGTTTACACCGAGTCATGTCTGTTTTGAGGCTTCTCATTGGTTTAACACCATATGATTCGGGGGAAAAACCTGGCATTCTGTAAGTAGGGAGAGTATTCTGGAAGTGAATATAGATAATAAGGAAATACCCTGAGCCATCACAAAAGTGGATATTTCCTGGAGATAAACCCTTTCTTAAACAAGAATTTTAGCATGGATAGATTGTGTTTATGGATATTTGGCGATATCGCATTTTCATCCAGGTACGCCTTTTTCAACTTACTCAAAACTCTACCGTGCAACTCAATCCATATTATGCTGGAGTGGGTCACATATGTCCTTATTTCCCAAAAACGGCCTCACTCTGTTGGTTAAAAATGTATTCTGGTCCTCAATATATAGGAAGTACACACACACACCTTGTGAATTCCTGGAAGGAGCGGAAGGACACCATGGCTCCCATGCGCTGGCACGGTGGTGTGAAAGAGGTGTCCAGCAGAACATCACTCACACTGGCCACATGTACCATGCCGTAGTGGTTGAGGTTGGATGAAAAAGACATTCTGGGAGCACAACACACACAAACACACATGCCCACAAAAACATAGTTAACAAAATCCCCAGCGTCCTAAAAATGGTAACAAACAGATTTGCATCCCTAAGAGCTGCTTCGGCTTTAAATATCATATAATAAAGTCTTAAAACACTTAAAAGCAACTCGTAAGAAGGCAAATTAACAAACTCTCATTTTAACCACAAGCTGTTTCCCAATTCAAGCAAGAAAATTTTGGGGTTAGTCAAAATGGCACCCGCAAAATCATTCACCATTATAGCCCATGATTCATCAATCAGAAGACCTAATATCTCATCACCCCTTTTTACCTTCATGTCCCGTTGTGTTAAAGAATGAGGCCATGAGGAAGTTACAAGAATACTTCACCCAAAATTCCAGCGCTAATACAAAAAGATGCAATTACTTCCCATTAATTTTCACACAGGGTTAGCAAGTTTAGCACTGTGGAGCGCAGTGACCTTATACAGCACACAACAGTACTCAGAAATTAAAAGCTCTCAATCTCATAGAGCTGTTCATATTCTACCTATCCACAAGGCCAGATGTAGCTGTAGATGCGTCGTAGCTAGTCTTGGCAGTGCTAGGAGCACTGACAGTACGTTTAGCTTTAGCTTTAGTTTTGGTGTCCATCAGTGGTGAAGAGAGTTTCCTGAGAGAACATTGGCACACAGGCACACACACTCAGCAAGGGTCATGTCCTAATTAAACTCAATAATTAAGACACGTAATTCAAACCCAGCATGATGTCTGGACTATATTACACACAAACAGAACAATAAGCCAAGCTAAATTAGTTTTTGAGGGCTAAAATCAAGCCTGAGAGGCTTTTAATGTTTGTATAAATTTGTACACAGAACGCTCTCTCTCTCTCTCTCTCTCTCTCTCTCTCGGACACAGTGTAAGTATATACACTATAAATAACATGGTCAAATACTGCTCTTAACCTTAAAAACCTAAAAAAATAAAATCAAAAAATGGTTGTGTATGCCATATTTGCACATGTCATAATCAATATTAAAGTCAACATTTACTTAAAACATCATGTTCTGACAGCTACATGCATTTCTGACATTTAGCTAGAGGTTCAAGTGTTCTCCAGTTAGGCGTAAAATGACAACATGATGTCTGTTAGCAGGTCAGTGTAAACGTGCAGAAATGAAAGAAATTTGACTAGAATGTCAATATTTCATTCACATCTGTCAGAAAATGCTTTTAAAAAAGAAACATTCAGTGCAAAATCTAGCCACTAGGCTAACATGAGCTAATCTGAAAGCATAATAGGTCGTAATCATAAGGTTTCAGGACTTAACGCTGAAGCTAGTCAGCTAGCTAACAAGCTAACCTGATCTGATTTATAGACATTATTTCTGTTACACTGATAACAGAATATTCACTGCCAAAGCTAGTCAATTAGATAAAATGAGCTAGCTAGCCTGGCTTTCTGAAAAGATTTATATGCTGTATTTATGTTCAAAATATTTACTGCTAAAGCTAGCCAGCTGACAAACCTGGCAAGGCTTTCAATAACAGTAAGTTATAATCATAAATGTTTAGTAGTCCCTGCTCATGCCAGTCAGCTACTTTAATATGAAGGGATTTTTGAGAGCATTCTTAAGTTGTATCCATGTTATTTCCAATAATATTTAATGCAAAACTGTTAATATTAGCCAGCTAGCAAACATGAGCTAATCTGTCAGGATTTCTAAGTTATAGTCATAAATGTTCGCAACTTACTGCTCATGTTAGTCAGTTAGTTTACATGAGCTAACCCGGCAGGATTTCTGAGAGAATTTTTAAATCATATGTATAAATATTTACTGCTAGTGCTAAATCTAGAAAAATGACCAAAAACTAGCATGTTTTAAAGTAAACATTAACCAAATTTACTGCTAAGGCTAGCCTGCTGGCTAACAGGAGCCATTCTGACAGGACTTTTAAGTTATACATTTATAAACATTCAGTATATTTACAGTTAAAGCTAGTCGATTAGTGTATATGACGTAACCTGACAAGTTAGAGGGAATTTCTGAGTATGTTAGTAATAAATATACTATTTGTATTCAAAATAATAATTCAACGGCATGCTTTTGAGTTAAAATAGGATGCCTGGGTGTTTGGCCCCATTGTGTTTCTAGATAAATTCCTGCAGATGTACACTGCACAGTACAGAATATACAGTAGACAAACTGATGGACAGTAGAAGGAATGAGTACTGTACCTGTTTAGAGTGGGGATGTTCCCTCTGCAATCAAATAACACTGATTACTGATTGGTTAGTATCAGGCGAAGAGGGACGGGAAGCAGTCTCGTGTGCTACATGGTGCGATGCTATTTACCCTTTTACCATTTTACATATTTCCGTAGTACATAAGAACTTTTACAATATCCTGCTCCTTTAAAATGTCCTACAGTCAGTCACAAAACCATAGCACACCGAAGACTGCTTCCTCTTCCCTCTCATATACATGCAACATTTACAGCATTTTAAGATTTCAAAAAGATCAGAAGGTCAAGCGTGATGCATGCTATGAAATGAAGCGTGTCTGCTTTATCAAAACAGGCAGCTATTTTGCATATGGCTAAAGTCTGAGTGTTTTTCAGTTCAAAGTTAAGCAGCTGAAGCCAGAGAGTGGGTGTGGTTAAGCAAGGCTAATCAGGGTCAATGGGCTAAGCATGTGCAAATCTTACTGGTCCAGTTCATTTATCAAACAGAAGCAGATCCTTTTGTGCAGCACCAACTAAATTCAACAGCACAGTGTTAAACAGTTTGTCCTCATCTAAAATGAATTATACACTCCTTATAAAGCAGCCGATGAACAGTACACACCTCAGTGCTGGAGCTGGAGTTGGAGTCAAGCTTACGTTTATACAAAGGTAATCCTGCCTATTCTTTTTATTCATAGCCTTCTTCAAAGTGTCAACAAGGTGAAAAGAACTGAAATGGGGTGAGGTGGAGTGATATTTTAGTGATTAAAGGCATGATTCTGTGGCACCTGTTGGGATGCGACGTAGGCAGCATGAACTGAAACTCCACGATGCACGTGTTGTCCTTCAGCTGGCGATGCTGGACACTGTTGAGCTCGTATGCTATGTATGCTCTCCGAACATATACCTGATAATGAGGACATTAATGTTCGTTTAGCAGTCTTGAAAATGTTACATCATGTGAGATGTCCTCCACTTACCTCTAGAGCGGCCATTCGGACAACCTGGTTGCTGTGGTAGAAGAAGTTGGGCAACACGTCAAAGATGGACGTCTCGGACAAAATGAGTTTCTAGACAATGAAGAACGAGGGGGAAAACAGAGTGAGATAACCTGACGTTGCATTAATCAACTCAAGAATCTGCTCATGGCCTAATGACTGACTTAATGAACGGACTTCTAATTAACGCTCATTTTCTGCTTACTACTTTGGAAAGAAAGTATGAACTCGGATTCCAGTCTTCCTTTGGAGTTTACAGCACATAATAGATCAAGTAAATATTATTGGGTGACACGGAGGCGTAGTGGTTAGCATGTCCGCTTCACAGACCGGAGTTTGCATGTTCTCCCCGTGCTTCTGTGGGCTTCCTACGGGTACTCCGGTTTCCTTCCACAGTCCAAAGACATGTACATTAGGCTAATTAGCTGTTCCAAATTGTCCCTAGTTGTGAGTGTGAATGGCTCTGTGCATGTTGCCCTGCTATGGTATGGCGACCTGTAAGGCTCCAGCCTCCCTTTGACCCTAATAATAGAATTAAGCGGTTTGGCAAATGAGAAAATGTTATTACAGGGTCTGAAAAATTACATCCCATTAGCTCCAGGAATGACCAGGAGATGGCGCAAACTGTATAACAAGCCCAAGCCATTGCACAGCGTATGAAAATGCGATGTGCTTTACAGCCGTATAAATTCTAGGACATGTACCTGAAGGTTCTCGATGCAGAACTGATGGCCATACATGTCGATGGCGGAGAGGAAGATGGACTCCACCTGGTTGTGGCGCAGCTCGTACGAGGGCAGATGAGACGCTATAAGCACCTGAAATCAAACCCAGGAACTTTTCAGTAACTTTGTAGAAATATAGGTTTCTACAGGTTGTGTGTGTGTGTGTGTGTGTGTGTGTGTGTGTGTGTGTACCTGGCGGGCACGCAGAGCCACTTTGGCGTTGGTGGTTTTGCTAAGCTGCGTGAGCTCGTTCAGAATGGCCATGAGCTCATCAGTCAGGGTGGGGTCCCGTCCACACAATTGATCCTAAAGACAGACAAACAAATGACTCATTTCTATACTGTGTGTGTGTGTGTGTGTGTGTATATGTGTGTGTGCATACAGTGTGTACAAGGATGTAAATGTGTACTCACGATCAGCATGGTGACCAGAGAGTTCTTTTTGGTGACTTGCGCATGGGAGAAGATGTAGTTCAGCACATTGGCCATGTCGCCTTTGTTTTCTTCACGCAGGGAGAACACACACTTGTCATAGTGACCTAAAAGCAAAAGAAGACTAAATAAATAAATAAATAAATAAATAAATCGGTTTATTTCTATTTTTCACACACAGTCATGTCCATCTGTGCATTCTGGACGAACACCTAACTTGGTTAAGCAATTAGATAAAATATGATAAAGATATTTGCGCCCTGGAAGCACCTCACCGTGCTGAAACTGCACCTCCACCTTCAGGTACTGCCTGAGCAAATCCATCACCACCGCCCTCATGTGGCCGCGGATACCGCTGCGATACCTGTGCACGCAGTACAAACTGTCAGTGTTCATGTCCAGTGTCTTACCAAAAGTTGAGTGCTTCTGATTTATTGAACGAAGAGGTGGTAAAACTAATGCAACAACATCCAGGGTTAACCAAATTCCTATGTTTAATATTGGTTAATAAAGTGTTGGTTGTTTATAGACACAGCTGTGCATGTGTGTGGTTTACAGCTGGGTCGTTACTCACTTCTGGACAAGCTGCACAATGCTCTGCGTGTTCATGAAGAAGACCTCGCGCTCCGATTTCCTGTTGAGCGTGGCCGCGTGGCTGTCTAGGATATTGGCAATCTGACACAAAGCGGAGGAAACAAGATGATGAGTGAAAGCAACACAATCATGTACAGTTAGCTGAATTTAATTAAAATATATGTTAAAGTAAAGAAGCATAAAAGTTATAAAATGAAATAATAAAGATATGTAAAAAAAAATTTATTTGGAATATTCAAAAAATATATATGTATATAAAATAAAATTTTGGGGTTTATTTTTAAGTATGAAATAAAAATTCATGCTGGAATTTTTTTAATTAAAAAATGTACACAGAATTAAAAAAAATAAATAGTAAAAAAAAAGGTTGATTTTTTTGTTATGATTTTAAATTACATTAATTTATTTAAACTTATTATTTTAAGTGTGTGTGTACCTGTTGGCTGGGGAACTGGCAGAGCACAGAGGTGATGTTACTTGCGTACTGCGCCATCTCCTTCTTGATGGCCTTTTCTACACCGGGGGGGATTCGACCCGATACGCTCGTCATGATGTCCTGCAGCTCTAGGAGGGGAAGGGATGGATCCCGCAGGGTCTTCATCAGCCGCTCCACCCACTCCTTCAGCTGAGGACAGACACACAAACAGTGTTGTATTATTATTATAATATTATTATTATTATTATTATATAAATTATAAGAGGATTGTTTGAGTGTGTGAAGAGATAGAGACAGAGTATCTGTCTGTGTGTGTGTGTGTATTACTTTGGCACTGAAGAAGGGCTCGGGCAGGCAGTAGCCATTCATGATGTGCACCAGGTGCTCGAGGGTGTTGTGAAAGACTCGATGTAGCTTCTCCCCTCTAAGAGCCACGGCCTGAACGTCAGGCAATGCTCCTGTATGCAGCTCCGCCTGGACCACACACACAACTCAGGTGAATAGTCCTAACATGTCCTGATTTCCCCAAGACAGAAATCCATGGTCCAAAGGGCGGAGCTTAGGCTCAATTTAATTATGCCATGGTACACACTCCACTAGTTTACCTGTTGCACTCTACTTGGATCATCCAGCTGTAGTTTGGCGATAACGCAGCCCGACTCTAGCACGGCCCCTGCTCGCTTTACATAGTGAATACATCCCGACTCTGCTGCAGTCAGTGTCATCACCATCTTCATCACCTGGATCAATCACACACACACACCCTTCCAATACCATGGCTGCATCACATAATGAAGAAAGCTACCTATTAAGCACTTTTGACTCATAAAGGGACTATTTTTCCAGGTCTGTCAATATTAAAGTAACGGTAAACAACTTTTAGCTCTATAGCTAGCTGCTGGTCATGAGCAGTTAAAAAGTTTTCACACACACCTCGATTTCAGCGTAGCACTGGCCGCCAAACACATGGCCCCCATCCTCCACGGTGTACTGGATGAGTTTACCAGCAGACGGAGACAGCAGCAGTGAAGGGTCGTTCTCCTTCTCAAACACACACGTCTTATTGCCGATGGTGATGCGATACCTACATGAACAGACAGAACACACACACACACACACATCTAGAGGTACTGGAGATCCGACTGCCTAAAAACCCCTTTACTTCAAACCGAACCCCAAGAGTATCTAATGTAACAGTCATACCGGTCCACCTCCTCCTTCATGTAGGTGGTGTAGCTGCTCCCGTCATAGGAAAGTAGCAAGCCGCCGTCGCTGAGCCGGTGCACGTCCACCTCCACTGACGAGTTGTTCATGATGAGCACGTAGGAGTTCGGAGACTGGCGGGTCACCTTCAGTACGTACTTTATTCCCTCGTAGATGAGTTCAACGTCCATCGTGTTCAGCAGAGTGTGTGCTGCCAGCACCTGACCTCTGCAGAGGGAGAGGGAGGAAAAGATTGGAAGGATGGGGAGAGGGAGAGAAAAAGAAGGAAGGAGGAACAATAGGACGGAAATGGAGCAAGTAAAGGTAAGAAGGAAGCGATATAAAAAAAATGAAGGAAGAGGATGGTAGGGGAGGAAGAATGAAAGAAAATAAAGGAAGTGGAATGTGGAAGAAAATAAATTGAAGGAAGGAAAAGAAAGAAAACGGGAGGAGGAAGGAAAAGGAAGGAAAGGGGAGAAGGAAGAAAGGAGGAGAAGGAAGGAAATGGAGAAAAAAGGAACAGGAAGGAAGGAGAAGGAGGAAGGAAAAGGAAGAAATGGGGAGGAAGGAAATGGAGAAAAAAAGGAACAGGAAGGAGGAGGGGGAAGAAAAAGGAAGGAAATGGGAGAAGGAAGGAGAAGGAAGGAAGGGGAGGAGGAAGGAGAAGGAAGGGGAGGATGAAGGAAGGCAAAGGAAGGATGAGAAGTAGGAGAGTAGAAAAAGGGAGGAAGGAAAAGGAATGAAGGGGGAGGAGGAAAGGAGGGAGGGAAGAATGGAGAAAAGTAAAGCAGGAAAGAAAATGAAAGCCAAGACCAGGAAAGAAGGAATGAAAAGAAAGAATGACGAATAGAAGGACACAGTAAACAGTTGTACTAAATGTCAGATATTTGAAGGGAAAAAAAAAAAAATCAACAAGAGTGCACGAATAGAGGAGTCTAAGAGTGAGGGTACGACTCACCTCTCGAGAGAATGCAGGAAGTTGGATACACTGTTCCTGAAGTTTACATCCGCTACATGCAGTGCACCGCTCACGATCCCCAGAATGGTGTCTGGACGCTCGGCCTGCATAAAAGCAGAGAGAAGCAGGGAGGGAAAGAACGACGGTGAATAAATGAATCCCCGAGTGTGTAACAGGTCGCAGGAGTATTTTTAATGGTATAGGTGGGGTTATATTAAGAGTAACCCCAGACTACCCCTATGTCAGAAACCATACCTGCATTTTCTCGGAGATGAGACGGTCCAGCCAGCCGGTGTCGATGCTGTTGTGCTGGAAGCTCTCAGTCTCCAGGAGCTTGATCAGATACTCCACCGTGGTCCTGAAGTCTCCTCTGATTGAGAGCTCCTTCAGAGCCACCACCATGTTCCTGGTGAAAAAAAAGTCTTTTTCATTTTTATTGCTACTGAACCCTGATTACTACTCATACACACCGATAAAGCATACGCACGAGATGGCCTCCTCACGGTTTTCCCCCCAGGAGAAGCAGTGGCCAAACTGTGAGTCGGCGAACTCATGCAGCCCTCCCGCGGCAGCCACGCTGAAGTAACCCCACACGTTCTTATTGCTGCGGAAGTTCAGCTCCTGCACCGTGCCAGAACTCGGCTTAAAACCCTCATCTGGGTTCTCACTGGTGATGCGAGCCGCAATGACGTGTCCCCGTGGAGAGGGGGGTGTAGAAAGAGCCTCAAAGTCGATGGGAGAGTCGCCCCATGGCAGGACGCCGTACAGCATGCGAATGTCCTTAATGCGGTACAGAGGGATGCCCATGGCGATCTGAGACAGACAGACACACACACACATCTACTGCTTTAGAAGCAAATTATATAATACTTGCAGAAGTAAAAAAAAAAGACATTGACGCAAACGTTATGGATTATTGATCAGCTCTTCAGTTATCTTCATGTCCCATCTAGATCTTAATATTGATTCTTTCTGCTCCCTGTGATGTAAGGTATAAGAGCATTAACCATTTCCCCAGACACACTGGACTCTGCCTTGTGTGTGTGAGTGCACATGGGGTCAGGCAACAAGTCCTTGAGAAGACTACTGCAAAATTAAGGCACCACGCACAAACACACACTCATAACACACAATCCCATAGCACACACACACATACACACACACACTCTCATAACACACACACAGGCACGCACAAACACTCAATCACACACACACACTCACAGACACACACACTCACAGACACACCTGTAGTTGGGCAGCAGGAAGGTTCACGTCAGCCACCATCTCAGTGCAGGGATGTTCCACCTGCAGACGTGGGTTCAGTTCCAGGAAGTAAAAACTGCCGTCCTGACTGTAGAGATATTCAACTGTTCCTGCGCTGACGTACCCCACCATCTTAGCCAGTTTCACTGCACACTGACAGCAACACACACACACACACACACACATATAACATACTCTACATACTCTTACAATATTCCTCCAAATTTCCCATCTTGTCCATGGTACAACTATCACGGTGTGTTTTACCCCTTCCATCTCCTCGAACACGGCGGAGGTTGCGATGGTGGCCGGCGCCTCCTCTATGATCTTCTGGTGTCTGCGCTGAACGGAGCAGTCTCTGCCGAAAAGGGAGATGGCATTTCCGTATTGATCGGCCAGGATCTGCACCTCCAGATGGCGTGCATGTTTGGCAAGGCGCATGACAAAGATGGGTGACCCAGGGACCTCCGTTTGCACCTGTGGTGGCAAAAAAAGGTCTTTGTTTATAGCATTAACTTTATTGAAAATATCTTACAGATTAAATATTTAACAGAAAGTACAAACACTACCATGAGAACATGACTGGTTTTCTATTTGGTCATGCTCTTAAAAAAAACTAACAAAATGAGTGGAAGCACCAGAAATGACGCGAATAATCACAAAATATTGTCCTAGAAAGAGTAGAGTCACAATATAAACACACGTTAACAAACTGTTCAGATAAAATGCATGGACGTAGATGCATAAAATCCACATGTGTTCATTTTCATTCCATCGTAACCTCGATCTGCACTGCTGTTGCTTCACTGCTTTGAAATGAGGATAATACAGTAACAGACTAATTCCAGTAGGTGGCAGTAGTGTGCAGTAAAGTAAACGTGCACTCACACAAGATAAAAACTAGAAAAGCACTCACAGAATGCAAGGAACCTCCGCCAGGCAGAAATGAATTATTATAACTTGGCATAGTAATAATGAAATGTCTCCTCCTAGTGGGCGTCTGATAAACATTTTGGCATACACAGTGGGTCCTTGACTTACGACAGACCTGATATATGATGATTCGACACTCATGCCACAAGTCATTAACAATAGTCTTTTTGACTTTTGCGTTGTATTTACGACATTTGTTTTTTGTTCATTTTATTATTTTATTTCGTCCTCCATATGTTTTTCTTTGTGTTATGCTTTCATGTGTCATAGAAATGTGTTTTTATATCCTAGATTATGATTTTGCAACCGCATAAGCATAGTTGAGTGGTATGTTCCGACTTGCAATAAATTTGACTTACACAATGACGTAGGAAGGGAACCGTCGTAAGTCGAGGACCCACTGTAGTATAAAATGGGCATTTTTGGGGGAAATTTTTTTCAACATGATCCCATGCAGGGATCAACTCCAAACTTTAATGGTTTGTTACTTGTACCACGCCATACAGAAGAAAAAAAAATCATCCAAATCCACATATAACTTTTTGATTTACCTTACACACAAACAAACACACAAACAGACAAACCAAAAAAGGTGTAAATCATAACCTCCTGGCAGAGGTAACTAAAGTAAAATATAAAATAAAAATAAATAAAGGATTAAAATTATACTCCGGCAGCTTTTTATTCAGTTGGATGCCAGCAGAATGCAATCTTGAACATACACATGACTTTTTCTGGACTATGTAATTCTGTTGTAGGCTCTTCATTATTTACATAACTGACCTGTCGGAAGAGATTAGGGAAGTCGTCGGCGCTGTTGACCTTACGGATACCTTTTCCTCCTCCACCCTCTGAAGCCTTGACCATCACCGGGTAGCCCACCTTCTCTGCAGCCTGTCAGGCACAACATATGGCTTAGATATGCTGGCAGCTAGCAGGAACTAGCCATGAAGCATTAAACATATGAAAATAAGCTGTCGTGACTGTTGGTAGTACCTTAAGTCCAGCCTCTACATCATGGATGCAGCCCTGCTCGTACAGCTCACTGGGTACATTGACGATTCGTTTCTTCTGGTCACTTTCTGACCATTCGACTGTTAACCCTGTTAACGTAAATCCATAAGAGGAGTAATTATTACATACGGTGGAATGGCCTCTGGAATTCAGGGCGCTCAAGCTATTGTAACATTTCAGGGGTTTACCTGGATTCAGGCAGAGGGTTGTTTTTTCTCAATCAAAGTCATTGGTAAAATGAAAGGTATTTTAACATATTGGGGTTTTATGGACAAACTCAAGCTATTTTAACATCTTAGGGTTTTATATGGATTCAACCTGAGATATTTTAACATTTTAGGGTTTTATATGCACTCACACCTAGCTATCTTAAAATCTTAGGGTTTTATATGGACTCAACCTTTAACATTTTAGTTTTTAAAATTTTTTATATATTTTTTTGACATTTTTTTAGGGTTTTATATGGATTCAACCTGAGATATTTTAAGGGTTTTATATGGACTTGGCTCAAGTTATTTTAGCATTTCATAGTTTTACAGAGACTTGGACCAAACTATTTCATCAATTTGGGGTTTCACAGGAACTCAGTCCAAAGTAGTGTAGCAGTTTTGGGTTTCCATATGGAACAGCCATTTTTATTTATTCGCAATGAGATTCAACAGACCTGTTCCACTCCATGGTAGAGTGGGAATGCCAGCTGTTTGGGCCACAATGGACGATGCAATCTTGTCTCCCAGAGCCCACATTGCCTGACAGGGAGGACCTGGCAAATGTCATAAACACCATTAAAACAGGCCGACATTAGTGGTGCCTACACACTGTGGAATCAGGTGGAAGCACTGAGGAGAGGAGACGTACCCATGAATGCAATGCTGTTTTTATGTAGGAGTTCTGGGAGTTTGGGGTTTTCGGAGGCATGACCCCAGCCAGCCCACACCGCCTAGCAATGACAAAAGACAGAAATCATACAATACACTACGGTAAACAATATAACTTATAAGCAGAATTTTAAATGAACATTTTATTTTCTAATAATGCTTTACAAATCCTATGATCAATACCTGAACTGGAATACGTTTAGCAATGTCCAAAATAAGCTCGACGTTGGCGTAGTTGTTATTGTTGGTTCCTCCAGGAACAGGTACATAATGATCAGCCATTTTGATGTACTCTTTGGAAAATGAGAAAAAAAGTATATATACACATGTTGCACTTTTTATCTGTTGACAAGTACATTAAATAGAGTGCACCATCTTCAAGTTAGTTCCTCTTGAGGCAAATGGAAAACCCAAATCAGCTTTGAAGAGACCTCGTCCATTCATCAGTGGAGACGCTTGTACTCTCCCGTCACTAATCAGTGGTTCCCTCCTGTATTAATTAGGCCACGTTTGGGCCAGACAAAGCCAGACTCTACTGTATAAACTGAAATAATATATTCAGCCTGGCTACTGAATGGTATAAATTCTTTCCCCCATTCACTGGCTTGTATTGTTCACTCACCCGCGTTGGCCTTCAGGTCCTCAGGGGTGACCATGACGACAAATCGGATGGCGCGCTCGTTCCGAAACATCTCATACGCCCAGCGCCGGATGGAGCGCATGCACTTTACAGCAGCAATCCCATTATTAGCGATGAGCACCTGCGACGCCAAAGTGCATGTACATATTAAACCTGGTTTCGTTCAGGATCACGGTCAAACTCGAGCCATTAAATTAGCATGACTTAAACCTTAAAAACTACCTCACAATTACCAGACACCAGTACTAAGTGTATGGTGATGATGATACCTGTTAGCATTCTTTACTTATTGGCCAGGTAATTTTCAGAATTTCCAATGTGACACGGTTTACCTTCTCGATGACTTTGTTTCCTCCGAAGCGGGTGACGAACTCAGCAGGTGAGGCCACCGTAAAGTCCCTGTGCAGGTCTACACGTTTGCGATCACGTCCCTGTTTCACCAGGTGCAAACCAGACATACTGGGCCTTAAACAAAATGCAAACACAAGGTGGTACCATAAGAACTTGTACAACATTTGACATCATGGCAAAACCAAACCAAAATTCCTGCTGAATTTACAAAAATAATTTAGTAACCGCTGAACACCATGAAGCAACTCCATCACCTCCTCCAAGGAACTTTGGCCAAGGAAGACTCCATTAGATTTTGGAGATGATATGGATCAAATTCTGGATCCACAATTTTTTTAAAGGGTTCTTTAACATGTGTGATAGAACAGTTTGACACTGGTTCATAGAGGGAGTGCAGGGCTTGGTGGAAATTTGTGTATATTGTATCCTAGGTCAGTGGATATTAGCAATTCTGTGCTCTGATTGGCTAATCCACTACTAGGATATCAGCTTAAAAACTGTGACCTCAACATCACCATAGGGGAAAAATTGAAATGGTCATGACTCGTTATGGCCCTGCGATGGCCTGGCGAGCTGTCCAGGGTGTACCCCGCCCTCGCCCAGAGTCGGCTGAGATGGGCGCC
>JAOUQZ010000029.1:12013256-12026663 GCA_028564935.1 Neosilurus hyrtlii
CAATATGACTCAGTTCAGCACTAATACAATTTGATTCATAACCGACCCAATACTATGCATTCTGTTTTAATCAGAACCAATACACTTCAGTACACTATTTATTCAGTATGAAATGGTTGAGCGTTTGTAGACTGTGATTCTCTGTTGATTTAGTATGAATCAGTTCACTGAGATGCTGCTGATTCCTAGCTTTGACTCTTTCACATGCAATTTCAAAACATTCCTTCAATTTCTTTATTCTGTCCAAAAATTAACATTAACTTTATTTTTATATCTAAATACGACACAAGAACAAATCTTTTAATCATATCATAAAATAATCTAGGGTGGCGCAGTGGTGTAGTGTTTAGCACACCCGCCTCATAGTAAGAAGGTCCAGGGTTCGAGTCTAAGGCTGGGCGAGTGCGTTTCTCTGTGGAGTTTGCATGTTTTCCCCTCGCTTGTGTGGGTTTCCTCCGGGCACTCCGGTTTCCTCCGACAGACCAAGGACATGCACGGTGTGAGAGTGAATGATTGTGTGTGCTGGCCTTGTGATGGTTTGGCAAACTGTTCAGGGTGTACCTCCCTGCCCTCGCCCAGTGTTGCCGGAGATAGGCTCCAGCCTTCCGGCAACTCTAAGATAAGTGAGTGAGAGAGTGATTATTAAATAATCTATTCCTTGAGCAACTTGAAGAGTGCCCCCAACAAATTTTTGTGGATTATACTTTTATAAAGAGGCAGCAGTGTATTAGAGACGACTGTAGAAAAGTCTATTACCTCCCGACCAATCAGAATGAAGAAGCGCCGGTTCAGTATGAATATTGAATAGGATTTGGGTCTTTGGCTGGTGAATATTCATGAGTAGTGGGCGGGGTCAGTGAGGACAGACTCAAAACTGCACAGATATCTTCGGAAACTGACAGAAAGATAATACTTTGAGACTGGATATCACTTTTGATGTGTTGTATAGACACAGAATGATATTTTTAAATAATATCTGGAGTCTGTGACCCTTTTAAAACTCACTGCAGGGTCTTTGGTCACCTACACAGCTTGCTGAACCTGATAAACAAGTCCACACGCGTGGCTTAGCTACTGCTGGGACAAAACACACTACCGGTTAGTTAGTCGATGACACTGTTGATGAAAAAGGACCGAATGAAATCATGAGTAAAGTGCTGTTTGTTGACTTGTGTTGTCACAGTGTGGGCGCGCGCAGGGGACGGGACGTGTTTAGGGTTTACAGAAAACAAATATCAGTAATGTTTACAGGCGTTTACACGGTTTTAAAATAGGAAATGACACGAAGGATAAATTGTATATTTGTTTTGTCCGAGTTATACCACATTTCCTTGCTAATATTTACATTTGTAGTCACATTAAACGATGCACGCGCTGCTTTAAAGCCCGGCTAATATCCAGCTAGCGTGTTTCTGAGCTAACAAGCTTAACTACTCACCGTGAGAAATGAGTCGGCAAGCTATCCTGAAGGGATATTTCCGACGAACTTACTATGTATAAGTATAATTTTTATCTATCTCGACTTCTAAATGACAACATGTCTCCGACAGCCTCACTCAGGTTTTCCTCAAATGCCGCACTGACAGCGACACCACCGTGTTGTGATACGGAAGCGTTATTCTTAACCCACCCACATCCAAACGCTCGCGCCTCCCTCATTTTGATTGGTCCCACGCCTGAGAGCAGATCTCTGATTGTACGCGTAAACCTGTCAATCACAGAACAAGGAAGTATTATTCGGAATGTGGGTTGGGAAAATAATCAAGGCGTTAAAGAGCGAGGTTACTGCAGACCGTCGAACTATGACCTCTAAGAGACTCACGCCGCACAAGTGAACCAATAGGATTGCGGATCTCACTCGGGGGCGGGACCATACATGCAAATAAGAAGAGGTGTAACCAATGAGAAAGAGGGTCTCCAGGTCCGCGTGTATCGCCTGATCCAAATGAAATCCATTCATAAATTAAGAGTGAAGGGTTTTCAGACTGTTCTCAGGGAAAAGGGAAATTAATTCATAGTCACATCTTGCTGTCGTTTTTAGTTTATTTTCCAAGTTTAAAAAATTGCTGTGGCCTCATTGGTTAATCCTTCTGATTATTACACAATCAAAAAGATTACCCAATGAGGCCACAACATTATTTTAGAATAAATAAAAGTGAGTGTTTAACATTTTGAAAATGGATTGCAAAAATTTATAAAGTATTGAGATATAAAATTGAAAAAAATAAAAATAAAATAAAAATATCATCCCACAGGCACTATTATCACAAACAAGTGAAATAACATATTAATATAATTAAGGGTGGCATGGTGGTTCACATGTCAGCCTCATTGCAGGAAGGTCCTGGTTTTGAACCCCGGGCTCAGCGAGGGCGATTCTGTGTGGTTTGCTTAAATGAGTTTCCTCCGGGTACTCCAGTTTTGTCCAACAGTCCAAACACATGCACATTAGGCTAACCGGCTGTTCCAAATTACCCCTAGGTGTGAATGTGAATGGTTGTGTGTGTTGGCCGGGCTATGGTCTGGCGAGCAGTTCAGGGTGTACCCCACCTTCGCCCAGTGTCAGCTAAGATAGGCTTAGCCTCCCTGATTGGATTAAGTGGTTCAGCAAATGAGTGAGTGAGTAATATATTTACTTAAATAATAATAATAGTTTAAATGCATCTACTTTGTCAAACAAAACAAACACACAAAAAAGCGACTCAGCATGAGAGTGTTGTAAGATTGATGCAATCTGTAGTTTATTGAGTGACAATTTCACTGGAAACGAGCACTTTTCACATGAAAAAAATAATCATTGATTCTGAATGCCATCTCCTCAATCCAACTGTGGGGTGTGGGGACCATGATGCCTATCTCAGCTGACTCTGGCCATGGTTTTGGATAGATTTGAGCACTGTTGCAATGAAAACTGATGCAATGAGACATCCCATCAACCCAGAAGCACTACTTGGATGTCACGGGAGATTTTGGCATCGATATCATATTGACGCCATCATACTGACCTTGCAGGGACGGCGGTTGGCAGGGGCTCAGTTCTTAACATTTTGGACTACTGAGCTACTCCCAAAGCGAACATGGTGGCCTTCTTGAACAAGACCCTCAGCCTTCATCTGCTCAGTATAATTGTACGTTGATGGAAGAGTCCTTAACACTTTACCACAACAGCTCTCATGAATATTAAACTGAAGCACCTTTGACCCGTGCTCACGCAGCAGTCCCATGCGGACAGTGGAATCTAATCCAATTATTTTGTAAACAGTTTGATTAAGAATGGTGACAACCCGGTGCAACCTTGTGCAACCTCGATTTCAGGGTCAAGTTCTGCTCAAAGTTTAGCGACCATGTAGACATCACCTGTTCCACACGCAGAGAAAATTTAATGAGAGTAATTGCTTGGGTCACCAGTCAGCATCATCATAGCAATAAATAAATATTACATACAATATTAATACACAAACACTTGAATAAGTCTGTTTAAAAATGTGGCGAGATGCATTTATTGACCTTAAAACATCAAAACGAGAAATATTTGTCTATACCAGCTCTATGAAAGTAATAAGATTTGTTGTATGTAAATGTAATGGACTATAAATTAATAAAATCTACGAATAAAATCTAAGTCAATAATTGTAATAATTAACTATGTCCTATCTGGGATTGGCCATGGGTATCCCAAGTGGCACCCAGTTAAGATGCCTATTTGGGCCTATGGCCATTTGGTGCCCATGTAGCCCTGGTGTAACCCAAGTGACAACCAGTTAAGATGCCCATTTTGGACCCATGGCCACTTGGTGCCCATATACCCCAGGCATAACTCAAGTGGTGCCCAGTAAAGGTGTCTATTTTGGGCCCACGCCCACTTTGTTCCCATGTAGTCCAGGCATAACCCAAGTGAGGCCATTAGGATGCCCATTTTGGACCCACGCCCACTTGGTGCCCATGTAGTCCAGGTATAACCCAAGTGGCATCTAGTTAAGATGCCCATTTTGGGGGCCCACCCCCACTTGGTGCCCGTGTACCCCAGGCATAACCCAAGTGGTGCCGTGTTAAGATGCCCATTTTAGGCCCACACCCACTTGGAGTGCATGTAGCCTAGGCATAACCCAAGCGGGGCCCACATACACATGTGGACAGTTAACATGGGGCCACTATGGGACCCACGGACTTAGACCTGACTCACACGTAAGCAATCTTGTCCGAAGGTACAAGTGCTTTCGGGAAATAATCCGTTGAATTCGAGGTAAAAGACCTGTATTCGTGGTCTTGGTGAAGATTTTGGATCAGTGCAAAATTTTGGTGAAAAATTAGAATTAATAGATAGATAGATAATAGATTAATTAAGAGACATTTCGAGCATAATGGTGGTATTTTCGTCCAAAACCAACCGATTTTTCATTTGGACATCAAAGCATATCAGAGTCTGTAATTGGGCGGCACAGTGGCGTAGGGTGTAGTACATACACCTCGCGGCAAGAAGGTCTGGCCTGGTTTTAAGTCCCGGGCTCGGGGAGGGCATTTCTATGTAGAGTTTGCATGTTCTCCCTGGGCTTCTCACATGGGTTTCCTCTGGGTACTCCAGTTTCCCCCAACAGTCCAAAAACATGCACAGTAGGCTAATCGGCTGTTTCAAATTGCCCCTAGGTGTAAATACTTACGTGTGTGCTGGATCTGGTATGGTCTGGCAAGCTGTTTAGGGTGTACTCTGCCTTTGCCCCAGTGTTGGCTAATAGAGGCCCCAGCTTTTCTGTGACCCCAAAAGGATTAAACAGTTCCACATATGAGTGAGTGAGTGAGAGAGAATCTGAAATGAAAACCTTTTGGCAGTAGGGCATGAAGGTCCTATGAATTTCAGAAGGTTTGTTTGTATATTTCCACAGCGCACAGTTCAGGAATAGTTCATGTGATAACAACTTTTCCACCCTAAAATAGCACTCTGATCAATAGAGGAGGAAAAAATGTGTTGGGTTCAAAGCCAACATCAATACATAAGTCTGGAACTGTGTTGGATGTCTCCAGGTGAAGGCCAGCTTTTGTTGCACAGGCAACCAGATGACATAACGGTTAGTCTTGGGTTTGAGTCTCGGGCTCGGCGAAGGCGTTTCTCAGTGTAGTTTGCATGTTCACATCTACTTCCATAGGTTTCCTCTGGGTACTCAGGTTTCTTCCTACAGTCCAAAGACATGCACCTAAGGCTAACTGGCTGTTCCAGATTGCCTCGAAGTGTGGATGTGAGTGTGAATGGTTGTGTGTGATGGGCTAGCCAGCTGTTTAGAGTGTAGCCCTCCTGATTTAGGCTTCAGCCGCCCCTCGACCCTAGTAGGATTATGCGGTTCGGTGACTGAATGAGTGAGCAGACAACCGGATGTTTTAGTACAAATGGAAGTTAGAAGAAAATGAATAAAGGAACATTATACAAAGAGGGAGGTTTTAAATAATATACTTTAATGAGGATATTTAAATGAAATTAGATTTCATCTCTCTAACGCTCTCATTCTGTTTCAACTGATTTTGGATGGATATAAATTTAGAAACATAAATAGAAATTATATTAAAATCACATATTAGTGGAATAAATTGTCAAAATACATAAAAATAAATAAATAAAAAATCATTACAGACACATACTACCCTATACACAAGTGTGAAATCCATTCCAAAGAAGTGATGGTTCAGTGGGTGGTGAATGAAGGAACTGGAAGGAATATTGGTAAGCACTGACACCTAGTGGTCATTTTTTATACAGCAGCTAATTTCGAATAATAAAATTCAAATTCAAATTCAAATTTTATTTGCCACATACAAATTTTACACAGTACAATATGTAGTGAAATGCTTAGTAGGACTGTCCAAAATGTAAAGAATAAACTATCAAAGTAACAAGAAGAAAATAACAATAACAAAGGGTTTTAAAGGTCAATATAATAAAACCTTCTTTATTAGATTTTTGCAAAAAGTGAATTTGAACGAACTGGAATACCATGAATACTATAAACTTTAATTTTTTTTAATTCTTAAAAAAAAAGTCTGAAAAAATATATTTATATATATTTATTATATTTTTAATATAGAATACATTTATGTATGAATTTCCACTAATAACCAGTAGGGGGCAGCAGTGTCTTCTAAAGATGAGCTTGCCTATGTCGTTACCTAAATAAAAACATGTTCAAACCATATTCTGTAGTCAGGAAGGTCACTGTTGGAGCATATTATTAAACATGTGCTGCTAAGTGTGGATCAGTTCTGGAATAGTTCTGCTTGCTCAGGTTTGCTGATGAAGCCTGTGATGTCCCTGTAATAATCTACTGATCAGGTCAATGTTGCTCATCAAAAACAAAAACAAATGAGCTCCGTACCTTTATTAATTTTATCTTTCCTTTTTGTTCAAGAAAAGAAACCCTCACATTGCAAAGAACAATAACAAATGGTACTAATAATAATAATAATAATAATAATAATAATAATACTTTATACAGGCCTTTTTTACACCAAAAAGCAAAAATTTGATAATATAAAACATGCAATACAATTATCCGTTGACTTAGAAGACTGCATGTTGTAAAAGAAAGAAAAAAGAACAAGGCACTTGGTATGCAAAGTTTATTATTGGAATCATTCATTTGCTGTGATGCTTTATCTTACTCGGGTCACAGGGAGGCTGGGGACTATCACAGCAGACTCTTGGGGGCGGGGAGGGGGAGCGGCTCACCAGTCCATTGCAGGGCCATTCACACTCACACTCACAATCACACTTTGAGGCAATTCGGAACAGCCAGTCAGCCTAATGTGCATGCCTTTGGACTGCTGGAGGAAACCGGAGTACCTGGAGGAAACCCACACAAGCATGGGGAGAACATACAAACTCCACAGAGAAACACCCTCACCATGCCCAGGACTCAAACCCAGGACTTTCTTTCCGTGAGGTGGACATGCTAACCACTACGCCACTGGGTCGCCTAAAAACAAAACACGTGGGATACAAATATGAATCAGTACAGGCTCAAAAATGTGAATATGCTTAATTTAATGGTGCACAATGTCTTTTATGTCTTTTCATTGGCCAAAGCCGAAGATTCTTGATGAACATCCTGTTAGTGATCATAGATGCGTACAGCTATATCGAAGATACCTTCTCTGTGCAACGTTTGTTTGGCGAGTACAGGTTATTGGGGGTGTAACCACTTTGCCAAAGACCCAAATTGTCACCTTTAGCTGTGAGGAAATGTATTTGGAAGGTTAAGAACAATCCAGGAACCACCACAGCCCAGCTCTGCCATGAACTCGAAGCTGCTAGAAGACCATTCAGTGTCACTGCTTGCACTGGAGTCAGTTTTAAAGACGCACAATTTCAAGAGAGCAAACTTGCCTTTACCTGCTGAGTACATTTGAGGTGGATGGAATTTTTAGAAGATGTCAGAGTTATTGTTCTTCTTCTTCTTCTTCAAAAAAAGGATGAAAAGTTCTATCAGAAATCTGCCAGATGGTGGCATAGTGTTTAGCACGTCCACTTCACAGCAAGAAAATTCTGAATTTGAGCCCTGGAATCAGCAAGGGCATTTCTATGTGTAGTTTGCATGGTCTAGCTCATGCTTGCATGGGTTTTCTCAGGGTTGTCTGGTTTCCTCCTACCATCCAAATACATGCACACTTGGATGAGTGGATCTTCTGGATATTACTGCCCCAAGTGTGAATGTGAGTGTGTAGGGTTGTGTGTGTGTGTTAGTCCTGTGATGGACTGGCGAGCTGTTCAGGGTTAGCCCCACCTTTGCCAGGAGTCGGCCAAGATGGACTTCAGCATCCCTGTGACCCAAATAAATAATAAAGTGCTTTTAAAAATAGAAATGAAATTTTGCAAGAAGCAGGAAGTAAAATAACAAACAATTTCCTGGTTGTAACACCACTTTACACTTTTTTTGCGTGGCACAAAGCGTAGCGGCTAGCACGTCCACCTCACAGCAAGAGGGCCTTGGGTTTGAGCCCCAGCTGGGGCGTTTCTGTGTGGAGTTTGCATGTGCTTCCTGTGCTTGTGTGGGTTTCCTCAGGGTACTCTGGTTTCCTCCCACAGTCCAAAGAAATCCAAATTAGGTTAACTGGCTGTTCCAAATTGCTCCTAGGTGGATGTGAGTGTCAGTGGTTGTGTGTGCTGGCCCAGCAATGGTTTGGCCATTTATTCAGGGTGTTCCCTCCAGTGTCAGGTAAGATGGGCTCCAGCCTCACCGTGACCCTAGTAGGTTTAAGCGGCTCAGCAAATGAGTGAGTGTAAATTCAAGAGACTACATAGAAGATGTTGGCAAGCATCTTAGCCCAGTCCCAGTAGTTCCACCTGCACCTATTCGGAATTCCTGATGAGCAGGTTGGTTAAATGGGTGCAGTACATAGCAGGTGCTCCAGCAGTAGTCTTACACTTGGCCTCAGTGCTGCTAAAGTAGCCCTCTCACACCTTCGCCAGACTTTGGCTTTGAATTGCTGGAAATCAAGCGGCTTGTAACACAAACGTCGGCGCGGTATCACGGGCGCGAGAGTGAAAAGAATCTGTGTTAATGTGCTCGGCCATCACACAGTGGAACATATTGCTTACAACCGGCACAATGACTCCAGGGTGACTTAGGTTACGCGTTCCTGCCAAGCGGCGGAGTGTTACAGTGAGAGCGCAAGACGCCATACTGCGATAAGAAGAGGTGGAATAGTGGACGAGGCTTGGATTTCAGCCGTCATGCAAAAGATGCTGATAGACGTGCTTGAATGAGGCTTTTGATGCACAATTCCAGCTTAATTAAAGTGCTTCGCCAGTTTTGCAGTGGCCTCCACGAAGACAGTGGAAGATTAGCCTGATAAATACTGAATAGATGGAGAATTAAACACAGCCTTGATGAAACTGCAACATTTAGAGCTTGACAACATACAACAGTTCTCTATGAATGTTGATACAAAGCGTCTTGGTGTCTATTCTGAATTCTCAAGAATAAACTTCTCATGGTTCAGAGAAAAGCCTCGCATGCAGTTGCCTTGAAAGCGTCAGCCCCTAGTGCCCTCAGATCTGCAGGTAGTGTGAGATTTCACACGCCAGAAACATGGCACGGACTCTCTAGTGTCAGAGTGGCAATGTTCAGAGCAGCAGAGGAGAGAGAAAAACGCAACCGTGTCCTTCAAGGCCAGTAGATAAGTGTCAGGCTACCTGGGGTGACTTTAGAAAGTGAGATGAAGTCAGCCGGCATACATGGCACTGCTGGAATACATTCAAGGTGCCGTGCTTCATAAATAGCGTGCACATGCAGAATGCTATGTTTTGTGATTGGAATTCCTAGTGAACATGAGTGGTACGTTCCAGATCTGTCAGTCCTTGCCAGAACTTAGACAATCTCCAGCAATTCTGGCAATAAGGGGGGGCCAGACTCACGGAACGAGCTTGTAATAGATACCCTTATGTCAGCCATGTCTTGCAACCCCTCCGAAAAAAACAAGGACTCCCATTCACATCATCCTCCCTCCCCCTGCCAACTTTCCATGAATAAGTAATCATTCCATCTCGGAGGCAGGCAGTGCACTTGGACCGGACCATTTTATGTGGCAGCCGCGAGTAAGTCGATCCCTTCCCGGTGGAAACAGAGCCGGTGAGTGGCACGACTTGAGGAGGCCTGTAACCCTAGCTGTGCCTTTCGCTCTTCTCTTCTCTGTTTACCTGTCACATCGGGCACGCTGCCTCATCCATATTGAGTGGCAGCTCACGTCGCCTTCCGCTTAATGACACGTTGGAATATTTAATTGCAAACAAGATTGAGAAGAAGCAAGTGGTGGTAACTGGAGATGCACCTTTTCACCAAGAAATCGAAGGCTAAGAAGGCAGTTTGATCCCTGCCTATTGTACCCACAGCACACGCCATAGCTTAACATTTGCTTTGGCAGATATAAGATTTCGGTTCTGATCGAGTAGAGAAATGGATACAGGCAAATGCGAAGGAGATATAAAAGACTTTGGTTTGTTATTTGGGGATTTGTGATAGCGACTTACTATGATGTCAGGTTTGCTATCATTGTATTACGTGGCAGTTCTCAGGGAAATGAAATGGATTGGCACTCTGTGATAAGGAGTTACAGTCAAAGTGACACCTGCTGTGTTAAGAAATGCTAAGAAAAAAACAGCTCAGTATCACAAAGCTGTAGAAAGATCTTCGTTAGTGTAAATTATCAGCACTTATTAGATTTGCAAAACGTTCATTGTGGCGGTATAGTGGTCACCACGTCTGCCTCATAGCAAACCGGTCCTGGGTTCAAGTCTTGGGCTTCGTGAGGGTGTTTTTTTGTGGTGTTTGCATGTTCAACCCGTGCTTGCATTGGTTTCCTCAGGGTGCTCTGGTTTCCCCAGACAATCCAACGACATGCACGTTCAGCTAATTGGCTGTTTCGGATTGCCCCCGAGGTGTAAGCGTGAGTGTGAATGGTTGTGTATGTGTTGCTCCTGAGATGGACTGGTGAGCAGTTCAAGGTGTACCCTGTCTTCGACCAGTGTCGGCTGAGATAGACCTCCCCATGACCAGCCTTTCCGCGACCCTATGGGATGAAATGGTTCGACAAAGGAATGAATGAATGAAATGAATGACTAGATTTTTGTATTTGTTTTAAGCCTATTGTAACCAAATAACCTTACAGAAAAGACAAGACAAAACCTTTTTACCAGTCGTGTTTTAGTTCCTAGTAAGTTTAGCCACACGTGGAAAAATACCTAATGCCATTTCCTGACTTAAACCAGAAGAGGTCCTTGACATGTTCCCCTGTTGATGATTCTATAATGTCTCCATGCTAACGTTCCCCAGGCCCTCTTTTGAACCCCCTTTAAGCCAGCGTGAATGAGCACAGTGTCGGCAACATCATGGTAGGCGTATTGCTTTCACTAGAGAGGCGATAAGATATGGTGAGCTATCGCACACCCAAGAGCGGCGGCACTCAAAGGACAATGGCTGCTGCACTTTCTCCAAAGATCCGCTTACAGCATAGTTGTATGTTGGGGCTCCAGCTCCACACTGATAAATACTGCATCCCGCCATGTTTGCCATTAATAATTCACTTTCTTTCCAGCTGCCACTCTCGCTGTACAAAAATTGCCTTGCATTTGGGTCCCTAATGGTTTCAGGTGTCTGGGTGATGAAGAGAATTAATGAAAAGGTATGGATATTGGATATTTTTCATTGTGACAAACATAAGGACTGATCTGATCGTTCTCTATAAATGATGGCTGGGTTAGAGCAACCATTTAAACTCTCAGTTGAAGTTTGACGTTGTACTTGTGATAAACCCAGCCATCAAACCAGAGTTTAGAGAAGTTTTCCGCTTGCACTTGACCTCCTGTGCTACATTTCTGAATCAGTGAAGATGAAGCTATGATTGTGGCTCAGTAGAGTGGAAAACCCATGCAGCGAGTCCACCACCTTGTAGATCAATACTTGTCTCCAGAGATCTTTTGGCCTTCAATATGAGGAGAAAAGTCAGTGATCTTATTGAGGAGGTGAGAGCAAATGTGCATGCTTCATCAAGAAAGCCTGAGGTGGGGTATGAGTTGATGGGGGAGAGTCTGGAGCTCTGTAAAGAGCGTCCCTCATACCCTGCTGGAGGTTCTGCTGTTATGGAAAGCTGAAATGTCATACTGTGGCCATAACTTAATATAAAGAATGAAGTGGTGGCATACTGGTAGGCACATCTGCGTCACAGCAGGGAGGTTCTGGGTTTTCTTCCCAGTCCCAAGACTTGCACATTAGGCTAATTGGCTATTCTAAATTACCCCAAGGTGTGGGTGTGAGTTAATAGTTTGTGTGTTTGGCGAGGATTGGCGAGCGGGATTAAGCGGTTCAGCAAATAAATGAATGAATAATCATAAGGGTTGAGTAGCTTAAAAAGCAAAGACGGCCTCAGACTTTTATATTTACAGTTACGGTGTTTGGCAGACGTCTTTATCCAGAGTGACTTACAGAGGAGCCAGTTGAAGTAGTTCAAACACCTGGTTGGCTCACACTTAAGTTGTATCAGGTACTTTTCCCTGGACAGAGCCCCCGGTGCAGACCCAAGACCTGCTGGAGAGATTAGATCTCACAGTTGGTTTGGGAACAAAGCAAAAGGAATCAGTGGCCAGGGCTAGCATTCTGGACTGACTTTATAAGCCTCTTGCTACAACTTTAACTAGAGAAAGAAAGAAGTAAAATATATGAATGAATTCGTGTAGTTTCATTGCCTCACTTGGCAATATGGTTGGGAAAAAATTAGCATTGACATAAAGCTTCAGTAACTCACTCAAAGCCTGACATAAATATTCCCCCCTAGCACTATGGTGGTAATTACAGATACCCAACATGAGACAAATGTCTCATCTCATGTCATGGTTAGTTCCAAATCTTGCCCCTGAGTCAGGTCTGTGCGCCAAACTACAATAAGGAGTTATATTGATCCATAATGGGGTAAAGTGTGCAATATTATACTGATACAATACTGTGAACTTCTTTAATCTTTGGAGGCCATCTTTGCAAACTCCTGGAGAAGGCGGGGTACTCCTGAGGGATCCCGACACGTTCCTAGGCCAGACAGGACATATAATCCCTTAAGCAAGTTCTAGGTCTTCCCCATCCCCCCTCCCAGTTGGACATACCTGGAAAACATCTTAAGGGAAGCATCTTAAGGGAAGCATCCTGATCAGATGCCTAAACCACCTCAGCTGTCTCCTTTAGACGTGGACGAGCTCTAGCCGAAACTCCAACCAGATGTCAGAGCTTCTCACCTTATCTCAAAAACATCCAATTCATCCAGTCATGTATTTGGATTGTGGGAGAAAACCAGAGCACCCAGAGAAAACCCATTCAACCATGTATGGGGAGAACATACAAACTCCACAAATGCCTTCGCCAGACACGCTCGAATGCTCGAATGCTCGAACGCATGACCTTCTTGCTGTCAGGTGAGAATGCTAACCACTACACCACAATGCTGCCCACAGCTCATTTATTGGGATCTTAATTTAGTTCCTCTCCACTTGTCACGGTAGGAAGAACAGGTCCATCCCTGTCCTTTAAGGAGCTTGTTAAGCATGACAGGAGGACCTGGGGGAAAACACCCTGCTTTTCCACCTCAGTTCATCTAGGCCAGGACACTCAAACTGCATCACATTTACATTTGACAGCTCGCGCTCATCAGAGGAAGTGTCCCTCATGACGCCCAGAGGGTGGAGAACCATCTGAGAGTCAAAAGTGCTTAGGCAAGTACCAATTTAAAGTTCCCAGAAGAAGATGTGATCACGGTAATGTTCAGCTCTGCATGATGAAATAGATATTAATCTTATACAAACATCATTTCTTTCCCATTCAACCCAGGTTAGTCTAGGGAAACTATTCTAATGTTTCTATTTATGTGATTATAAAGTAAAAA
>JAOUQZ010000029.1:12049181-12060714 GCA_028564935.1 Neosilurus hyrtlii
TATATATATATATATATATATATATATATATATATATATATATATATATATATATATATATATATATATATGTAAAGGAGTATAAGACTGGTGTTTTTGTGTTGGTTTTGGCTTTGCTCAAATTAAATTATTATTAAAGGGTTAATAATAAAGATTGATTTATATATGGGCTGCTTATTGTTGTATTTTCATTCATTCATTTCGTTCCTTCTTTCTCTGGCCATAAAGTCTGGCGCTTGGCAAATGTCAGCTGCCCAATTAAACACAACTGGTGACTACAATGGCCAATTACAATTCGCCATAATGCGTCATAACAGGTTATAAGATGCTAATTAGTCATCACGTGTGAATAAAGACCTGGCTACAGAAGTGTGCAACACCTTCCTCTTTTATTGAAATGCAGAAAATGCAACAAAACCACTGCCATATTTACCCGAGGATGTCTAGAAAATAGCAGAACATCTATTTTAAAGACTTTCTCCAGGACTGATATATTTATTTATAAAGAAGAAGAAGAAGAAGAGAGAAAAAAAAAGAAACCTGAGATTTCCCTGTTAGTGCATCGCTGTATTTAAAAACTCGCAACGCAATACAAAGTATAAATTCAGCCTTGCAAGCAGAAATCGAGATCTGCGGTCTCACACACACACGCACACACACACACACACACACACACACACACACACACACACACACACATTCGGACTCCATACAAACAAGCGAAAGATATAATATTCTTATACACTCGGGTAATTGGGGCAAATAGGCTATAAATGTAACAAATTGCAACCCTAGATAGTATTTACACGCCAATGTACAGTCTGAATAAATTAAAACGCATCTTTTTCAATCCATTCGGCTTATTTACATAGTTATTTTATCTTCTGAATATTACATATAAATAATTCGGAAACAAAAACAAGTCCCAGCTACAAGCACATAAGAAGATGATCATCCATGGATGTAGGTTCAGGGTCAGTTCACTGTTCAATCCCCAGACCATGATTTAAACCTAGACATAAAAGTTTGTCTCGAGTTTCATCCGCATCTTTCTGCAACTCCAAAATGAGTTTCCTCCCACCACATCCTGGGGCTGTTTGCACGAGGTTTTTTTTTTTGTTTTTTTTTTTTTGATTGTTTGTTTTTTTATGCAATATTGAATTTTGATGCAAACTCATGCATTTTATTCTTTGCATCCAAAACCCATTTGGAAACCGAGCCTTGCTTTAACACGCCGCATGACGTCATTTCGGAGACTCTCGGCCCGACGTGTCATCCTGCCGTTTGTCCAGTCCGCTCACGAGCCTCTGAATGCTCTGCAGTTCGTTCACGGCCTCTTTGGCGGGTGCGTGAGGGAATCCGTGCGGCCCCGGTGCAGGACTTCCCTCCCTGCTGCCAGGTTTGGAGGAGGACCCCGAGCCGGAGTCTGCATGATCCGAACCTGGAAGTCCAGCGCTGAGCAGGCTGGAGCTTGTCGGGATCTGGTAGGGGCTGAAGCGCAGCCTGGGCCTCGAGCCGCCCAGCATAGCACTGCGGCTGAGACAAGAAGCCACGCCGCCAGCGGGGAGAGACGAAGCCGCCGCAGCCGCAGCAGCAGCCGCCATGTACGTGTACGGATACGGGAGGAGACTTCCGAAGGGTGGCATGGAGATACCCTGCACAAAAACATTGCTGGCAATATTATTACATGCACTCGAGTAAAAAATTCTGTTTAATTGGCCTAATGATTAAAAAAAAATATTAGATGAAAACATTTCAGAAAGATTACAATTAACTAACACAGTGTCTTTCACCCTGTTAATAAATAAGATCTGTAATATAGCTGGTACCCAGTTTTCTACATACATTTCTCAAAAAAGCCTTTAAAACATCTCTCCAAATTAGTTTCACTAAAATTAGTTGTATAATTTTATATAAAATATATATGTATATATTTTAATATAACACTTCACACATTGGGGAAAAAAGCAACTGACCTGCACAACTCCTTGACTTTGACTCAATGTAAATAATTTAGGTTGCAGATTAAACTGTATAAATTATTTACAGTGAGTCTGAGTTAATGTCAATCACTGTGATCGATTACCTAAAAAATAGTGGTGAATATTAACCTTTATTTATTCATCCATTTGCAAAACTTCTTAATCCTCGCCGACTCTGGGCAAAAGCGGGGTACGCCCCAAACAGCCCGCCAGACCATCACACACAACCATTCACACTCACATCCACACCTAGGGGCAATTTGGAACAGCCAGTTTTCCTACTGTGCATGTCTTAGGATTGTAGGAGGAAACTGGAGTACTTTCAGGAAACCCATGCAGACACACCCTTGCTGCGCTTCTTGCTGTGAGGTGGAATAATTAGCCACTACCTTTTGTCCTGTATAGAAATGCTTGTTTATAAATGTTCTTTACCTGAGATGCCAGCATGTGCTGCGAGAGGTGGAACGGGAAGGATCCAGGTGCTCCAGAGCCCTGAGGTGACAGGCCGCCATTCTCCAGGGCACTTGCACCTGACATTGATGCCAACAAGTGCCCCATGCCCATAGTTGAAAAGGCCCCAGGTGCCATGGCAAACTGGCTAGGATGAAAGAGCAACGGGTGACCTGCGGCACTCAGTGGGTTAAATAAAGGCTGACCGTGAAGGCCAGACAGCGCCAAGCTCTGGAGGTGATTGGCACTGAAGGAGGATGGGCCCTCAGTTTGGACCAGAAGTGGCGTAAAACGTTCCTTGCCCTCCTTTCTGGATGGTTCTGACCCTTTGGGGTTCCCTCTCTCTGGCCTTTCCTTCTCTGGGTTCCTGATGCTGAAAGCAGAGTCACTTTCTCTACTTAAGTCGGTGTAGTCCTCTTTCTTGTCATGCTCAGGTCTCTCCTTGACCCTTTCCTCAGTGCTTGGCTTGAAGGGAGATGATGCTTGTGGTCCGGGACTACTCACTCCTACAGACATTTCGTCCTGGTGCTCAAACTCTTGATCACTCTCAGTGGAGTTTTTCTCATCTATAAAATTACAAAAAAGAAAACCCAAGATGTAAATATAAATATGATTTATTTGGAGGAATCTCCAAAAAGAAATAAAACTTGCTAACCTTTTTTTTCAACACACACACCCTTTGAAAGCTGTAATTAACCAAGAACCTAGCTTGTGTGTCAAGCAGCTATACTTATGTAAAATTCCTACTAGAGTTTGCATTGAAGGTTTGAAAGTGAATCATTGTCATGTTTCCGCTCAAACCCGCTTCCTTTCTTTCATGCCAACCTTTGTTGCTGCCACAGTTGGCAGGAGGGATTGTTTACCTCAGGCAAAGAGGTCCCAAACACTTGAAAGGCAAATATGTCAGTGGGAGTTTCAGTAGCAGTATTTAAAAGGAAGCTCAATTAATACATGTGCCATGTAAGATCGCTGAGTAAGCGCTTGTAGATGGCATTGAGAATCTGAGGTTGTGGTTAGACCTTTACCAGACTGTTATGCCCAGGTGTTTTTTCCATTTGGTTTATATTTATATATGTAAAGCATTGGAGATCTTAAACTGAGGTCTGTGGATCATAGGGGGTCCAAAATCGTTTTGTTGTTGTTGTAAGAAATCATAACCCAACATTATCAAAGCTATTAGATTTACTATTCAGTTCTCAGCCCCATTAATTAAAAAGATTGGGCTTAATCCAAACCCCAATAACAACAACAACAACAACAACAACAACAACAACAACAACAACAGCAACAACAACAATAATAATAGTAATAATAATAATAATAATAATAATAATAGTAATAATAGTAATATTAATAATAATAATAATAATAATAATAATAATAATAATAATAATAATAATAATAATAACAATAATAAAATACTTGGCCTATAAATAAAAATAAAAATCAAATAAACAGCTCTAGGGCACTTATAAATAACCAAATGTTGTTTTACATATTTTAAATGCCTCTAATAGCTGAATGTAGCCTATTAGGATTATGTTTATAAAATATAAATGTCTACATTGATTGGGTTTGTGGAATTGTGGATCCCTGGCTGGATAAATGAGTGACCAAAGAGAATGAATGAATGAATGAATAAATGAATAAACAAACAAACTAACAAACAACAACAATATTAATAATAATAATAATAATTAAAATAAATAAATACATATAAATGAATTATGTTTAGAAATGATGCATTCAGAAACAATGAGATTCAATAATTCTACATATAGAAAATTTATATAAAGTACAGTACTAAATGAAACAAAAGACAGTATTCGCTTTAAAAATAGTCTCAGGTAAATTGTGCGCAGAGACCTTGACTGAATTTTTCTGCAAGATTAATGTTTGGAAATAAAAAAAATGAAAGAAAATATAGAAATCATAAAGTAATTCATTACCGCATGTTACATTCCATTATTTAATTAATTAATTCATTTAAAGGAGTTTAAATGAGGATGTCAGGAGAAATAATTATTAAATTAATGCTTCACACAAAAGGAAAAAAAAAGTGGGCACATGTTGAAAAATATATTTATCAATACATACACACCTTGAATAGACCTGTTGAGTTTGAGGGGGCTTGTTGCGGATCCTAGGGGAGAGTGAAGCGGCTCTCTGCTACTCGGTGGTTCGCAGGATGAAGCATCAGATTCCGCTCCATCTCCTTTAGCGCACGCCTCATCATACACCCGCAGCGCCGGCAGACTCAACTGCTTCCTGCACAGCATCCAGAAAGCAAAACCACCTCAATCTGTGCATCATGCTTAACGCAAACCATCACCATGTCTGCAAGCTCAGTAGCTATAACCTACCTTTTCTCTCTCCTGCCATTGCCCGTGTCTCGGAATCCTTTGGCAAAAGGGTTGTTGTCGATTTTGAGCTGCGTAATCTACAAGAAATAAATCAGAAACATGCCGAAAATAAAACAATAGATTTATCATCCCGACAGTCATTGCCAAAGCTACAAATAAAGGTCACTCAGTATCAAGTTCAGGGCTTCCCCCCAGCATTTATTCTTTCAACTGTATAAACATTAACACTAGGACAAATTCTTTATATTCTTTGTAGCCTATATATTAGTTAACTACATCCAAAAATTTTGCACTTTTTTTTTTCATTGAGTCATACAGCTAGAAGTCAATTTATTTAAAAAAGAACTAAACTATAGAGTACGTGTCAGTAGGATGAGAAACATTTCCAATCCAAAGCCGCAAACATGGAACACGTCTAATTTAGGCGATGGATAAAAAAGAAAAAAATGCACCACGTGTTGCAAACACGAGTACTTTAAATATCTGAGCCAAAACTTCAAGGTTTTTAAATTCTGCAAACACTCCAGGCTGAAAAAGTGCCTCGTGTAAATATTTTCTGTTTTGTCGGATGGAAACATTAATACTGACAAAATTCAAATGACCTGCTTTTTTTAATATCCATTATTAAAGCATTTAACACTCAACATCTATGATAAACAATGAAACAGTAAACATCATGATTAATGAATGGAAGACTTGCATTCACAAAGCACTGGGTTTTCAGTCTGTTTAATTTTAGCCATTCTGAAATTGGGTCAAAAGGTAGACTATAAATAAAAATAGCCTTTCTCGTTGGGAAAAAAGGTGAGGTTTATTGCTAAATGAAAGAAAAAGTTCATATAGGTCACTTCCAAATAAATGTAACTCACCTTGTCGTTTTGATAGGCGGTGACGGCTATAAAATCGGTTTCTGGAAACACGTATGTTCTGAAAGTACTGTAGGGCAGCTTCAGGATGTCGTTGGCTCGAACAATATGAAACCTGGGCTGGTATTTGTGCATCGAGTTTAGGATAGTCTGGAAAACACAATTGCCTTTCATTATCTTGATTTATCATTATTATCTTGATATCTTGATTTATCATTTTCTTGATCATTATTATATTTCATTATCTTGATTTATTCCAGGTTGATACAACAAACTGTTGGCTTCACTGTAACTTTAGGGTTTTTTCTGCCTCATGTTTCATTTAAAGGCCTATTATTGTTGTTATTGTAATAAAATGAATAGTAAAACGGTCCCATTGGCAAAAACTACAACTTTGGCTCTAATAAACAATTTGAAATTGAGTTTCAAAATAAAAATGAATAATAATAATAATAATAATAATAATAATAATAATAATAAGAGGAGGAGGATAAACAACCCCAGCACCAACACAACAAGAAGAAAGTATGCATTTATAGCTTCCTAAGCTGCAACAGCACGAGCTTTATTTTATGAATAAATATGAGGATCTGAGTAAAAAATAATTAGTAATTCTGCTCTGTAGCCACTACAAGGAAAAACTTGGGTTAACCCACTGCCGCAGACTAGAAAGGCTGGCATGTGGAACGTGGTTTTCCTTCTACCCCATGGCATTTATTTTTAAAGCAATCACTCGGCAAGCTTTCCTCGCTAAATTGCACTTAAGGGGCCGGTGACTGAAAACACTTTAGGGATCTAACAGTTTCCTCTCGTGCCTCAGGATAATGAGATCCAAAAAGACGCTAAAGGTCGTCGAAAGAGGCCCACAGAACTCCTAATGAACGAACCTGCCAAGGGCTTCTGCATTAACGCCCTTCTCTTCTTCAGTTAGTTTTGTTTATTCATGCACAGTAGATGTTAAGCGTGAATTATTCGGACATGTGCATGGGCATATTATTAAAGCATTTCACAAAGGGATAGAAGTATAAAATAAGGGATGAAATGATTTAAATGATTTATGGAAGAGGATGAATCCAGTAGACCCGACCAAGAACAAATTCATTTAACAGTATTAAATATTACAGTTAAGGAAAGAAAGAAAACAGTTAGGGTTTTTCTTGATAAAAAATTAAACATGGTGTCTATTAACAGATAATATTATTAGCATAATAATAAAAATAATAATAATAATAATAATAATGACGTCAGACAATCTGACAATAAGTGAAATTGCAATGTACACAAAAATGTCTTCTAATTATGAAAAGTCTTGTAATTGCTTTGTTTATTTATTTATTTATTTATTTATTTATTGTATACCCAATATCAGATAATATCTGCTTAATCCGTTCATTTGTTGTTTGTATTGGACTAAACGTTCTTTTAGGATCAATAATGTTTATCTTCTATACTTGGCGTAACTTAAAGCTTTGTGTAGCCCATATGTCACTTCATAGGCTTACGTTAAAAAGAAAACAACAACAACAACAACAACAACAACACAAGCACACGGAGTGAAAATGCTCATTTATTATCCTGATGTTTTAAAACGCAGTAGGACAAAGCCTTATCAGCTACACCAAAGCCCACAAACCCCATCTCCCAGGATCAGAAGTACTACAAAACAGCAAGTCAGGTTTCACTTACGAATCCGTGTTTATCCGAAATGTTGTTGGTGAGTTTAAGCTTGTGGAAAGTCACCGGTTTGGCCATCCACTGCTCCCCGGTGGCCGGGCTGTCGGGGTGGATGTACATGCGCTTGGGCATCTCGGGGTCCGCTTTCCCCGCCACCATCCAGCGAGAGTTGTGGAATTTATAGCGACAGTCGTCCGCCGCCACGATGTCCATCAGCAGGATGTACTTGGCCTTCTTGTCCAGGCCGTTGACTCGCACTTTATACGGAGGAAACATTCTCCTGTGCGCAGGGAGCAGATACTTTTAAACCCAGCCAGAATTCGAATAAAATAGAAGTCAAAAATATACACACGCACAATATCTGCAAGTTAGCAATGAATAAAATGTAACCTTGGGCCTGTTGTAGTCTTTACTGTTGATTGGTCTCTCAGCATGCTAGTCTGAGAAACTACAGCTCTATGCCTTTTTTTTTTAATCAGAGAAGACTAATTCTTCATACAACATGCCAGCAATGACTATTTTGTCTCTCCTTTTTTACACGCAGAGTAAAACCTTCACTGAACATTTAAACAAACCTCAGAGTTGTGAAAGGTTACCACATCATGTACAGTGCACATCACATGCTAAACATCTGTATGCATATCATAAAAAACATGATCATGTCATGCATGCAAGAAAAATTTTTTCCCAGTGTATTATTATTCCAGCACAGACCCATATGATGTAAGTAAGCGTCATTTATTTATTTATTTATTTATTTTTATTATTTTTGCCCAAGCAACCTTTATCCTACACACATCTGCTAAACAAATGAAACATTTATCAGTGTTTGCTTTCTTGGAACATCCCAGCAATGTAGGACTCAATGTTTTATTGTCGTTGACTTTCATCGAATTATTTATTTATTTATTTTCATTTATGCATTGTTTGTTCTCTGCATATGTCACAAAATTATACTATTCGGGTATTTTTTTTAAATCATTCTTATATATTTTTTTAATATTTACTTCCTCTAGGAGCAACCTTCAAACCATAATAGCCTAAACACATTTTTAAAAAATGATAGGTACATATTCGAACTGTGTACTTCTTCAATACGGAATATTTGACATATAAACATTGACACTGGCAGATTCATCACCCAACCACCCTCCTCCACCACCCACCACATTATATATATCTTAATTGTTTGTATTATATGGAAAAATAAATTAACGCTCACCTTCCTGACTTGGTGATAACCATTTCAGTGCCAAATTTATGAAACTGATCCCAGAGCTCTTTGGCCTCGAGCGTCACTTTGGGGTCATCCTCTACCTCCTCCTCTGGCTCAAGGCTCTTTAGTGCACGGAGGTGGGCAGCGGCAGCTGCCTGCTGCTGCGGGTGAGAGTGGTGATGATGGTGGCCGTGCAGCGCCGCGTGAAGGCCCGCCTCCGCGGCTCCGGACAAGGCGTGCTCAGCCAACGGCTTGGGAAGAAGCCCGAGGCTGGGGAAGAAGGACGCGGGCTGCGCCGCGGCAAGGAACGCCGACACGGGGAAGTCGGCGGGCCGGTGCGCGTGGAACGGGTGATAAGCCATAGCGCCGGTCCCCGTGAAAACCGGATCTCTCATCGGTGCATCCACTAAAAAGGAACGAGGCCAAACTGTAAGAGCCGTGAGTCGATTATGTCCGGTTGACAAAAAAAAAAAAAAAAAAAAAAAAAAAGGAACAATAATCGGCTGATAAAAATCACAGAAGAGTTTTGGAGAAGACCGAACGGCGCTGATGTTTCCGCTGGAGGAGAACAGAGGAAATGACCGACAGCTTTCTCTTAGTCCTCCTGGTGATGCTCCAGTGCGGTGTTTAATATCATCCGTCAGAAGAGTGACATTGACACTTCACGGATTTTCTCCCTCTTTCCAGAACTTCGTCTTTCCCCCAAGACGCACAGCAGCAGCTCCAGAAAAAAAAGCCCCAAACTCATCCGGAGCTCAGCGTGACTTTTCGTCTTCAGCACTTGTGTGTCCTTTACGCGTCCCTCCTCCTCCTCCTCCTCTCTCTCTGCTCGCCCACACTAATGAGCCAAAGCGCCTTGATTGCCGATTTTACGCGTTGTGGACCAATCGCGGCACGCGGTGGGCGTGACCTTGACAGATCGAGCCAAGAGGAGGCGGGGCCGAGGAGGGCAAGGGGGGAGGGGCAAGGGGGGGCTCGAAGGTGTCGGAAGCCTTTGCAGCGAGAAAACATGTCAACAGGATAAAATATTAACCAATGACACAGAGAAGATGTGGAAATCCCACCCCTCCTCCACCCCTTTAAAAAAGGGCAGGAGAACAGTAGAGAGAGAGAGAGAGAGAAAGAGAGAGTAAGTGGCTTTAAAAATGTATAGTATTGATGGAGGGATTGTGGTGTACACACGTGTGCTATAGAGCATCACATCACTGATTAGCCAATATAATATAAATTGAGTTAAAAAACACCCAACAACTTGTAATATCATGCTGATTTTTTGCTTCTCTCTTAAGTGGTGATCACACTGGAGGTGCAATAGAAAAGCGACTGATGCGAATTGATTTTTTAAATTGTTTTTTTTGGCAAATTTTGAAATTCGCGTTAAAATGTTTCGCGACTTCACATGCAAAGTGACCATTTCGCACATTAAATACATACCAGAGGGTCACGCGACTGATTTGCGATTGTTTTGCAGATGTTTGTGCGAAATGAAAACCGAATCTCTCGTAAATCACTAGCGTTCCGTTCGCTTTTTGTTCGCAAACCATTTGCATTATATTAGTGTGTTATTAGTGTGAAAAAAATGCAAAAAAAATACAAACGATACAGAAAATATACGGAATGTGGCGGACACCAGCAAGTCTTAAACATTCTGTTTGGAAGTCTCCAACTTGTTGCTTTTCTTTGTGAACGAATTTGCAAAATGACAAGTTTGCGACCTTCTCACGACTGTTGGAGAAGAGTTTGAGACTATTCCGCGTCGGAGCATCGTTTAGTGACATTTACGGAAATTTCAAGCATTTAAAAAGAAAAAACAATTGTGATGACTTCACAAACCAGACGACCGGAATTCGATGCTGCAAATGTGGCATGACAAATTTGGGAATGAAAAGCGACCGCAGCAAATTGCCATTAGCGTCAGTCGCTTTTCTATCGCACCTCTTGTGTGATCACCCCCCTAAGGTTCTCTAAGGTTGTCTTTTATTATTTCTACAAAAATGTACTTTCTCATTATTTTGATGGATAGGATATACCCAGCAGCAAACCTCAGAAATGTATTATTAATAAACATTAAGTTCTATTATATTGTCCAGTAACTGGATAATGTATCATTATAATTAGTTCCCCTACATTTTGTGATATATCACTCTTTAAAAAAAAATTCAAACCTGATATGGAAAAAACCGTCTATTGTGTTTTTGCGGCTCGCTGCTCAGAAAGCGGAGGCGCGGCTCCTTTAAGGCGCTCCGTCAGCGCTCACTGATTAAGTGGGACTCCGCTATTTGTTAAAAGGGCGCTTGGCGCCAGTCGGCTGGGGTCCTACAATAAGAACCTGGCCCGTGTCACTTCATATTTACCCCCTGAGTCCTCAAACGGCGTGCACCCATCCGCTCATTGCTCACATCACCAACTAAATCAACTAAAACCACAGCCTGTACTATCAGTGCGCATGGATAAACTGCAAAAAATAGCGGATTGTACAAAAACAAATCTATCACAAGTTTCATATTTAACAAGACTGGTGCATCCAATAAGATCAGAATCACACAGCTTAGCACTGAGCATGCATGTTCACATCTCAAGTGTCCAGTTCAACCCATGCACATATAACACTAAATAAGTCCAAGTGCACATACATTAACCCTTACACCTAGCAGCAGTGTTAACCCCATTCGTGTTCATTTCCGTCCACATCAGTGCTGCAGGTGTAAACCAGGTGTTAATCCAACAGGAAGATGGCTTTTTTCGTTCCTGTTAAGTTTAAGTGCAGGCAGATATGAGGTCTGGGGAATGTTGATGGGTTATTGGGAGCTACATCATAAATGTATGATGACTTATTGCTGCTGCACCAAACACAGACATTCATTCATGAAGGTACATGACTTCATCCAGTACTCCCCAGAGGCAGAGAGAGAGAGAGAGACAGAGAGAGAGAGAGAGAGAGAGAGAGAGAGAGAGATGGAGGTTTGCATGCTTTTCTGCTCC
>JAOUQZ010000029.1:12065173-12075364 GCA_028564935.1 Neosilurus hyrtlii
AACTCTTATTATTTTTTTTTTTATTTTTTTTTTTTTTTTCAATTATGGCGCAAATTTCTTGCACCAGAGTGTAAATCTCTTTTGGCCATCTGAATGGTTTAATGGTAATAATCTGTAAATCCGACATTTATATTCATACATTTACTTGTTCTTTATTAACAGTTATTTAGCTTTTTTATTTACCTACTTAAAATATTGACATGAATTTTGCGAATTGGAGAATATCATCATCATCATCATCATCATCATCATCATCATCATCATCATCAATGACAACAATTGCTACCATTGGCCCTGAAGCTTGAAAACTGAGTATAATAATAATAATAATAATAATAATAATAATAATAATAATAATAATAATAATAATAGTAGCATCAGTGTCTCGCGTCCGTGTAACCTTATCTGAGAGTGACTGCATCAATCCGTATCTGCCTGCATGTTTCCAATAAAGCACACTAAAAGCGAGCCGAAGTGCTGGAAGGCCCACTTTGTTTTGTTTTATTCCATCAACAGAAAGATCAACTTTTCGGGCTTTGTTTGGTCTAATAGTTTTGTTTTTGGTGGGAAAAAAATGCGTTTCGTCTCCAAAAACTTGTCCTCTTCTATTTGCTTCTTAAATAAAAAAAAAACGAGTGAAAGTGAAACCTCCATCCATTCCTAAACTGATGAGGTTGGATTGCAGCGTTCCAAAGTTTTCCAAACTACAAAAATGATCCCAGATCTGGAAAAGTGTACATTTTAAAGATATTAATCTAATAAACCATTACACTGAAACACACTGCTGATAGCTAGAATCACCCTCCAGTGGATGAATAGCAGTATTTATGCCATGTGTATGCTTTGTGGAGTGTGTGTAAGGGGTAAGAGTAACATCAATAATATAATGTGCATAGAATTAAAAATTTTACACTGTTTCACAAACATAATGGATAGTACAGGGTTTCTTATTGTTCTGGTTTTATTCATGGATGGTGTATAAATCCCATGTGTGCACCAAGGTATAACTATCCGTATCAGCTGAGAAACAAAAGGGGTGATTACTTATATTTTGGAAATTTCATCCATTCCATAATCTGCCGAACCATAAACATTAGACTCAACCATTAACCAAGAATATGCTACAGTCAGCATCAGTGTGAAAATACTGCCTGAAATTTTATTTCTATATAACTATATATAGCGTTTTCAGGCCTTCCACTCTACAAAATGTTAAAGATGCATCCATCCACCATTCATCCATCCATCCCGCCTCACTGGGTTGATCCACCACTGATCAAAGGCAGCCGGAGAAATCAGGGGGTCCAACTTTGCTTGTATTAACTTCACAGGTCAATCTGTCTGCACATCAACATCACATTTTCACAGAAAGTTCAAGATCTTATGGATCGGTGGTTGTAGGTAGGGAGGGAGGATCATTAGACACAGCAGTACTGGCCAGTTAATACAAGCTCAGGTATCACAGTCCAAGAGCAGAACCCTCATAATCTTGTTCTTACCTTCTGCTTTTTGATTTATACACACACTTGATCAGCATGAGGATGAGACCAGTAAAGGAACTGAGCAAGTAATGAAGTTAAGGACGTCTGTCTCGCCGGATGCTCAAACAAACAGAGAAGGAGGAGGAGGAGGAGGAGGAAGAGGAAGAGGGATAGATGGGGTTGCAGCCGTATGACAGTGCAGGCCTGAGTGAGGAAGTGAGCTCAGCGCTCCCACACAAGACGAATGGCTCCCCAGTTAACAGGGGTAATAACTTGTAATCAAAGCCATAAGACGAGCCAAGTTTTGGGCTAGGGTGGAGGGGTTGTAGGGGTATTGCTTTCTCTTCTTTTCTCTTCTCTTCATGTTCCTAGGGTCAGCATGGTCTTCCAATTGCAAATCCATACAAATCCACTTGAGCCAACTTGTATGAAAAGTTAGAACTGTTTAGGTTTAGCGCAAAGACAGGGTTTCGTGGGTGCAGCCTTATCTACAGCTTCGTTCATAGAAAACCCACCAACATCCACTGTATGTATTTTGTGCGAGATCAAGCTGGCCAAACAAAATGAATGCAGCATGTTTACCCGCTTGACTCAAGCTGCAATGCATACCTCCTCCCCTGCACCCCTTCATAAAACGTACACTGCGGATTTGAGAGGAAGGCACCAAATGGAATGAGAAGGGGGTTCTGCTTTTCTTCAGTCACCACAGCTGAAGGACGAGCCGAGCCCTCCAACCCCCATCCAAAAAAAAAAAAAAAACCCAAAACAAAAAAACAAAAACAAAAAAAAAACAAAAACGCCTGTCCACATCAGAGGGCAGGAAGGAGATCATCAATCTCAGGTTGGCGACGCCACTTTCACCTCTCCATTCGCACTCCACACCTGGGACACATTTGGCATCATGTTAGGTCACGTCGTCTTCTGGCAGAGTCAGCGCTAGGTCGAAACAGTAAAGCACGCCCATCATGAAACTCTTCCCAGTGACAAACAGGAAGGGGCCACAGGGTGACTTTATTTCTTCAGCTTAGGTTGCAGGAGCAGCCATGGTGCTGAGATATGTGTTTAACCTGTAATAAAGCAATAGCTGATTATTTAGAAAACACCGTAAGTAAGTGATCACCCATTAATATGAATTCTCATTAAATACTGCATGTAGCTATAATGTTTATTCATATTTATTCATTCATTCACTAAATCCTGGGAGGATGGAGCCTATCTCAGCCGACTTTGGGTGAAGGTGGGTTACACCTTCAACAGCTGGGCAACAAACAATAATTCACACATATACTCACACCTGGGGGCAAATTGTAACAGCCGGCTAGCCTAATGTACATGTCTTGGACTGTCGGAGGAAACCAGAGAACCCAGAGGAAACTCCATACTGAAATATCCTTGCCGTGTCTGGGACTTGAATGTAATTTATGACACATTCATTCATATTTTATTTATCATACCAGTCAATTAGCACTACATTTGCTTAAGTGCTTAAGAAATGTTTGGTAAATCAGTTCCTGTAACTTGTTTGCTTGTTTTTTTTGTATGCACTGCATACCTTAATATATACACAATCTGAGGCAGCAAAGGGATTTTATCAAGGCTTATTCAGTAATGATATCACTTTCCTAGCCAAAGCTTGGGCCCCTGTACCACTCCGAGCCTCCACTCCCATAGGAATGCAAGCGTGGCTCATTACACTAAAGGCCTTAAGCTGATGAAAACCATTAAAGACCTGAAAGCCTTTCTTGTGTGGCTTAATGTGACTGCATGCTAACACTTCTCAGACACTCTACGAAAAGTAGAATATGGATATAAATACATAGCTGAAAGCAGCCATATAATAACTTTTTTGGATTTCTTTAATTTCCTCAGATGGACCTGATAAGACTCAGCAGTCACACCGTTCATTACTTCTTTACTCTTTATGCTCCGTTAAGATAGGAGCTTCCAAATTCCATCTACCAGCTTAAAGGTGCCAGTTCACTAGGAATGGTGCTGGGCTCATGATCAAGAGGTCGTGAGTTTGAATCCGTGTTATAGCCCCACCGTACTAAGACCCCTGGGCAATGTCTTAATCACAATTGTGTCTCTGTCCACCCAGCAGTATAAACAGGTACCAGTAACAATTCTGGAAAGGTAACCTAGCATTTAGACTAGCATCTGTCCGTCTTTCTGTCACACTTTAGTTTCCGGACATTTACTTGCCTGACTTACTTGCTAAGCCCGGGGCTTTCAAACTTGGTATGCCGGGTCACTACTACGAGTGCTAGGCTGAGTTTGTGTGTGAGTGACCTTGACCTACTTTTCAAGGCAAAACTGTATATTAGGTTTCCGGACATTTACTTGCTGCACACTGAAGCTGGGGCTTTCAAACTTATGAAAAGGTGAAATTATGAAATGGTCCTTTCGGCCAGAGCGTCTGGACCTCTGTGGCCTGTTTTACATCTTGTTTTGTTCTGCGACTGTTTACAATGATGATAACAAGACCACACGCCCATAGGGACGATCTTGCGCATGCACAATAACTTGGAAGTGCAACACCTATCCTTAGAAAGTGGAAAGTTCTGAGATTGAGTGTTAAGATACAGAAGGAGTGCGCCTAGTACAGGGGTCACTGAAACTGGTGTACAGGAGGAAGCAAATGGTTTCAGAAAGACATGGTGGTTGGTTCGAATTTATTTCAAAAGATAACATGTTAGGCCATTGGATTTTTGTCAGTGTATTTTTGCCCTGCAATGGCCTGGCGAGCTGTTGAGGGTGTACCCTGCTCTCACCCAGAGTCAGCTGAGATGGGCGCCAGACTCCCTAATTAGGATTAAGCAGCTTAATAAAGATAACACATTTCATGCTTATTTAATATATCTGGGAAGTAAATGGTGCCCGAAATAATACACTGGAAAAACCATGGTGAATTTCTTAGTCTTGCACATATTATATAGGATCAACTAGCCTGACTCTAATCTTCATCTTTTGCTTTTTGAGACACATAAGAGAAACAGTAAAGCCTCGCTCAGATCAGGCTTCTTACATCTCCAACACCCCTTTCTCCTTTTTCAGAGAAATGTCCTCCAGATTAAGAACACATTGCCCCAAATGAAAGACTTGCAGTGACAGAGATACATGCAGCGAGGCATTAGCCTGCAAAACCGAGATGGGGATCAAAGGGGGAAAAAAAGACGCTCGTAATCAGGGGGCTGTGTGCCAGCACTGAACATGGATGGCTGGGAACGACCCCCTGCTCCCGTCCCTCTTCCAGTTTAGGCATCTCTATCACAAGATACCCGTCAGTAACCCACACCTGCCCCGATCCTTACCACACGCCCCCTCCTTCTCTGATTTATGTCATTTAAAGTTTAATGCAGCTGTCTCCTGTTAGCGATCACATGCTGAAAGGTTCCTTGGAAGAAAGCAGCTTCAGGAAGGAGGTGAAAGAGACAACTTCATCTTCATCTACCCCAATCAGGCTTCATTTGATGAGGCAAGTCTGTACGACATCCTTACCTCTTTGTAGCATGTCAGATAGAGGATGCGGTCATATTACAGTGAATAGGGATACAAAATGCCATCTGGTAAAATCAATATTTGTCCAGAGTCAGTATGATAGGGCAAGCTTGCTTAAATACATTAAATCAATGCATGTGTGCTGATGTAAAGACGTTCATTTAAGGCTATTAATGTTGTTACTGTAAACAGATGCAGAACCAACACAAAATGTAAAACAGGTGAACGAGTAATACTAAGCTCATGAGTTGGGGTGGTTTCACAGGAAACCTTTAAATTTATCCATTCAAATCTTAAAGGTTAAAAAAATTTAAACAAAAAGGGTGCCATTACAGGCCAAAAACACGCCAACGGCCTGCTCTTAACAATCGACAGCAATGGTTCTTTTACATGCTTCTCACCACAGACAATGAGAGACATGACTTTGCTACACTGGGAACAACTTGGTGAGAGTAAGGGCTTGAACCCCAAACCTTTGGATCAGTAAGCATCCTTCCACTGAGCCACCACACCTACCAGTGTCACCGCTTATAAAATAAAATGTGACCCTCCAGCACAAACCACTCGGAACTCGCATGACCCAGGTAAGCGGCTCACAGAATAAGGTCATCATTTATTTCCCACTTCCCACGTGGAGGCCGCTCATGTCCTAATATTTCGTGCTGTTAGTGGCTAGCGTGCACGTGAGGTTAGGAGGGGTTGGAGGTTTCTAAACTAGTTTAGTTAGTAGTAGAGTGTACATAACCGTTAGGATATGTTAATTTCATACAGTGTGTTGTACACTCTAAAACTAGTTTTGGTTTGAACTCCCAAACCATGTGCACGCTAGCCGCTAACACATGCTACATTAGGACATAAGCGGCCTCCAACGTGGGACGTGGGAAATGAAAGATGACGTTATTCTATGAGCCGATTATCTGGGTCATACGTGGTCTGACTGGCTTTTAGCCTCAGTGTCTTCCTGAAACCATTTGTTTACTCCTGTACAATGACCCCTGCACTGGGCGCTATAATATTAGTAAACATCACCATCTTTTTATTTTTAAATCTTATGCCTTCTTTTGTTTATTGATGCTTGCTCTTGGCCTTTTCTGCGTTCTATGAATCGGAGTTGCGCTGCCAAGTTATCATGTTTATGCAAGATCTTTCCTCAGGTCATTCGGTCTTGTAAACGGACGCAGAACCAAAACAAGATGTAGGATTGTTGAATAACAGATACTAAGTTCATGAGATGGGGTGTTTTCACAGGAAACCTTTATATTCATCGAAAATTAACTGATAATGGAAGATAAAACACATTGGCGAGTCACCAGTGAAAGGGCACATTTAAATCATGAAATAAATATAGAAGCTAGCATCATTGCTAACGATTCATGAATTGACTCATGTCTCTTTACACTGATCTATGGGTAGAGGGTTAGTATTAAGCCTGTTGACAGGGAGCATTGTTATCTTTAAACACGCTCCTAGATGTTGCAGGTGGAATGGCGCAAATCCAGCGCCACTTTCAATTAAGCTTTAATGAAAACCCTACTGCTGCTTGCTTGGCTGTTTCCTGGGGCATGCGAGCTCTACGCTGCCAAGTTCAGAGTTAACCTACTGACCCTGGATGATATCTCCTTTCCGCATCAACCATTGGCTCAGCTGAGATCCAAATCTGCTGGGCTTTCAAAGTTCACATGCAAACATTGCAAACAGGGAGCAGAACATGATTCGTTTGAGTGATTAGGCATGGTTTAACAGCATGATCGAATGTACACTCTTATGGACTGCATTATACAGGAACAAGCAGGATGAAAACAGTGCAGTTTGTATTAACGTTGTCATGTGACATTCAGCTCAGCATGCCTTCTATGCCTAGGGTTCAGAATTCTGGTCTAGTTAAAAATCGTTATATAAAGAAATGCTTTAAATGTGATGATGCAGCGAAAGTATGCTGTCAGAACTAGAGGTACACTAAGAGTCCAAGGAATGAATACTGATATCTGTCAAGCATGCTTGCCTATCACATGATCACCACCAACCAGCGAGGGTAAAGGCACTACTATATTAGTTTGAATTGTGGTGTAACACATTTGAAAGCAAAGCTCTATCACCCCCTTAATACATGACGTCAATGATTGGTTAGTGATCACTTTAAGTGACAGATACATGTGTGTATGCCATCCCTCCCTCCATGAATGCTCTGCTTGGGGTCTCCGTGACTGGTCACAGATGACTTATGGTATCAACGTAGAATTGAACTCGGGAACTGTTGGGTGATAGCGGCGCACTGTTGTGCCACTTGGGAGCCAACCAAAAACCCCAGAAGACTGGGGTTACATTAAGCCTTCACAGCTCAAATGAGGCTCTATTTACAGACCTAAGACTGCATGCAATCTAATCATTAGTAAGTTGGTATAAACCTTACCAGAGCATTATGCAGAAGAGGGTTTCATTTTCGAGCTCCCTGACATGGTCTCTTTAATATAAAACCCAAATCAGACCTTTCTGCAATTAATTTAGATGACATTCATTCATTTATTTTCTAAGCTGCTTAATTCTTATCAGGGTCGAGGGGAGACTGGCGCCCATCTCAGATGACTCTGGATGTGGCCGGGTTACCCCCTGGACAGCTCGCCAGACTATTGCAGTGTCAAGACACATACAAGCAATCACCCTCAGGCTCACACCTAGGGATGATTTGAAACCACCCATCAACCTACTGTGCATGTTTTTGGAATGTGGGAGGCAACTGAAGTAACCCTCGCAAGCACAGGCAACATGCAAACTACACACAGAAACGCCCAAGGCAGGGAATCGTACCTGGGAGCTTCTTGCTGTGAGGCTAAAGTGCTAACCACTGTGCCACCATGCAGCCTAACTTTGATAACAATCTAACAAAAATTTACCTGGAAATTTAATAAAATCAACCAAAAATTTAATAAGTTACACATAGATGGAACATCACATTAAGAGAAATTAGCATACAAAATGATTTTGCTATTAGGAAGATTAGCCTTAAGGTCAGGAGCCCTGCAGTTGCATCTGATACTGAGGAAAAACAACAACAACAACAGAAACCCTACTAAACTTACTATCCTTCGGAACATCAGATTTTCAGTTACCTTTATAATATCCTATTGTGTATTAAAAACACAAAAATGACTTAATGGGAACCTACAGCCAGTAATTTCGTGAGAGAAACCCGAGCCCTTCTGCTCTTATGTTCTCTAGTGGAACGGAATTTGTCTTGGATTAACACCAATAAGTGAAACTCAATTGGCATCATTGTAGTAGGCCTTGGGAAATCTGATTACAGCAGGAGTACACTCATGTTTGGAAAGAGATCTGTGCTAATATCTTATTTACTGTTATAGACTCCAGGAAAGACATTTTAGGGTCTCAAGGTTTCCAAAATGTTGGACACATTTACAGATGTTCTGGTAAAATCCCAGTTCAAAATAACAACAACAACAACAACAACAACAACAATAATAATAATAATAATTTATTTAATTGTTCATTCATTAGCCAAACCGCTTCATGCTACTAGGGTCCTGAAGAGGCTGAAGCTTATCTCAGACAACACTGGGCGTAGGCAGGGTAGACCCTGAGCAGCTCGCCAGTCCATTGCAGGGCTAACACAAACACACAACCATTCACAGTGACACCTAGGGGCAAATTGATACAGCCAATCAGCCTAATGTGCCAGATTTGGGCTGTAAGAAGAAACTGGAGTACCCGGAGAAAACCCACGAAAGCAGAAAAGAAAAGAACACTCAGAACTCCACACAGAAACACCCTTGCCGAGCCTGGGACTTGAACCCAGGGCCTTCTTTGAATACAAATATTCCCTCCACTCCATTTATCATGACCTTTTTTCAATGTAACTTTATACTTTGTATTAAAAAGTGACAAAATCTTACTACAGCAGACCAAGCTGTACATGTAGATGGTTTTATTCATTCATTCATTTTCTAATCCGCTTAATCCTAATTATGGTTGCGGGGAGGCTGGTGCCCATCACACACATACAACCATTCACACTCACACTCACACTCACACCTAGGGGTGATTTGGAATCACAAATCAGTCTACTGTGCATGTGTTTGTACCGTGGGAGGAAACTGAAGTACCCGGAAGGAAGCCACGCAGACACAGGGAGAACATGCTAATCATCAGCCAGCGTGCCGCTGTAGATGGTTTTAATGATAGCAAATAAAAAGTGCGTTTCAGTGTAAAAACAGCCTCTTGCACTGTACTTTATGACCATGGACAGACCCTGAGCACAGCCATCATAAGGTAAGAATTTCAGCCGGAGCCCTGTGCAGCCTCCTGTTCCTCCTGAGATGACCTCATATGGACAGCTACCCTCTGAGTATCCTGTTCATTCCATGTTCTCAGTGAGCATCAAACCATCTGCTACCACTCTGCTATCTATATGAGATGAATTTAGGAATGAAATATAAGACATGCTTATAATATTATTAAGAATAATCTTGCTATACACTGGGTGTAATGTTTAGCTTAACATACATGTGTTGGGGATTCAATTCAAGCTTACTGTTTAAAAAAGCTCGAAGAGCAAAAACGAATGGGTTCTCTTCTTTTAAATGGAAATGAAGCATACTGCTATTGCCATTTAACCCAACGTGAAGTCCATCTTCCTTCCTATTCACCTCTCTCTTGCGCATTTCTTCCCTCTATCCTTCCTCATAGGCTGAGTTCTGTCCATGTCCGTGACCTCAACCCTAATGCGATCAGTAATGAATTTTGTGTTAGATTAGGTCTGTAGAAATGGAGGCACAAGCACAGCGTACAAGTGTCTGGGAGTCTATGCTGTAATTGAATGACGGACCGAGTAGAGACAGAATTTTCAATTAGTGGGAAGCCTAGCGAGCCAGCGTGGGTCCCCGCTGCTCGGCCTGCAAATGAATAGGGCCAAATCGAATCACAGCCTAATAGACGCACTGCGCGAGAGAAGGGGGTGGTTTGGGGGGATGCAGTCGATGCTAAATACATTAAAGCCTTGTGACCTTCTATTTCTCGGTGTATTCTCCTGTGCTAGGAAAAAAAACCAAGCAGAACAAAAACAGCTGAATGAAACAAGAAGGTTGTTCAAGAAAATTTTGAAATATACATTTATATATGTATATGTATGTATATATATATATATATATGTGTGTGTGTGTGTGTGTGTGTGTGTGTGTGTGTGTGTGTGTGTGTGTGT
>JAOUQZ010000029.1:12101679-12112216 GCA_028564935.1 Neosilurus hyrtlii
CGCGGTGTACTCTGCCCTCGCCCAGAGTCGGCTGAGATGGGCGCCAGCCTCCCCGCGACCCTAATTAGGATTAAGCGATTCGGAAAATGACATGACACTCCATCCATCCATTTGTCAGAGCGCTTAATATTACTAGGTTTGTCGGGAAGCTGGAGCCTATCCCAGCCAACTCTGGGCAAAGGTAGGGAACACCCTGAACAGCTTGCCAGTCTATTGCAGGGTAAAGCACACACAGCCATTCCCACTTAATGAACAGCGAATTAGCATAATGTGCATGACTTGAAAACTGTAAAAGGAAACTGGATCCCCAGAGGAAACACACACAAGCACAGGGAGAACATACAAAATTCATACAGTAGCACCCTTGCTGAGCCTGGGACTCAAAGCTGGGGCCTTCTTGCTGAGACGCCATTGTTCTACCCTGCCTGGCACTGTTTGTATACTCAGGTCGATTTCTGTTGAGAATCTGATGTGCACCTTGATGGCACTGATGTTCTGGCTTGGTCTAGCTGACCGCCATCTGCATAAACAAGAATTAGCAATGTGCTAATGTGGTTTGTTGTAAAGAACAAGACAAGTTGTTTTGTATTTGCTTGCCTGGGAAAGAGGTAAAATTATCTCAGTAAAATCAAAAATTTTATTATAGTTCTCCAGCCAAAGACACATCCAGAGAGGTCGGGTCCCTTAGTTAAACAAACTCCAGTAGATGTAAGTCTTCAGTGGCTTGGACAAGCATCACAGGCGTAGACAAACAGACGGGGGCTGACGATGTGTAAGATATAGAGTGTTTTCTTTATTAAGGGAGGAATGGAGGGAGTAAAAAGAAGGAGAGCAAGAGAAGAAGGGAGGGAGGGATCAAGGGAGCCAAAAGTACTTCATCTGAGGAAGCTGGGCCTCCGGTAATACACTCACACACCTCATACTCTCCTCCTCTCCTCCCATATTGTGGTGACTGATTTGGAGTGATTACGGCATTTAGAGCAAAGGGAGAGCTGGGGATGAGAAAAAAGAGGGCGAGACGTCATTCGTCAAGTGCAGTGTTCATGGAGAAAGAGTTGAAACAGGCACAGTTCCCCTGCAGGTGAAATCACTGAACCTGTTGAAATGTGGGTTTTTGAGAACAGGCTGCATATTCAGGCTCCACATTAAAGAAGCCATTCAGGCATGAAAGTAGTGCTCAGTGGATAATTTGTCATGTTATGCAGGAATCGGGAATGCGCTATTGCAACTCTCAGGCTTGACGTTTTAGCAGAATGTGCAATTTTTCATTGCGGGTAGACGCGTCCATCTACGTACAGTTATTGCAACACCCAGCAATCATTTGACAGGCATGTAGAAAAGAATGGCAAGTGTTAAGCATCAGGAAAGAAAAACAAACTTGGGTTTCTTTTTCATTTATCCAAAATCTGACATGAAGATCCAGATCTAGCCTGCTGTGCATGTAATTTAAACTCTCAACTTGTATTTTAGGGTGGCACAGTGGTGAAGTGGTTAGCATGTCTGCATCACAACAAGAAGGTCCTGGGTTCTGGGTCCCGGGCTCTGCAAGCGCGTTTCTGTGTGGAGTATGTTCTCCCCCTGCTTGTATGGGTTTCCTCCTGGTACTCCGGTTTCCTCCGACAGTCCAAAGACATGAACATTAGGCTAATGGGCTGTTCCAATTTGCCTCTAGGTGTGAGTGTGGGTGTGAACGGAGCCTGGGCTGTGTGTTTGCCCTGCAATGGTCTGGCGAGCTGTCCAGGGTGCCCAATGTTGGCTGAGACAGGCGCCAGCCTCCATGTGACCCTAGTAGGAATAAGTGGCTCGGCAAATGAGTGAGTGAGTGAGTAATAAACTGATTGATTTAATAGGAGCACACTATTTCAACCATGGACAACAAGCCAACAAGCAGACTCCACATCTGGCTACAGAACAGAACGATGTTTTAAACGTAGTACTCTCTGGCATCTGTGCTCTTAATCATCACCAACACGCTCGTTTTTATGAATAAGGATGTTAGATCTTGGCTTTGTTTGTACATATGGAAGGTCACGTCCTTCTTGCTGTGCATACACACACAGGTCTAACACAGTGGTACTTCCCCTTTCCTTCCCTGGCGTTCTTTTGTAAAAACAAAATTATACTCCTGCAGGGAATTAAAACAAGGCAGTGAGCTTTGCGTGTGTTGTGTTGTGTGAGATTGACAGATCACGTCCATCAGTGTGTCTGGCATATTTCCTTAGCGTGCACTGCAATATGACTAACAAAGCGGTTCTATCCATTAATTATGCCAGAATAAAGCAAAATTTTGCGGCATTCTATGCTGGAAAGAACCATAGCTGATGTTTTCCAGGAGGGGAGTTAGGTTTGCATGTCTCCAGGCCATGAATTCTGGCTAGCTGAGGCAGAAGAAAAAGGGGAGTCTATCCACCAACCCCACCCCACTCAGTTAGACAAGGCCACCAAACACTAGCCAGACCACCACGAAACCGGTCCACAGTGCAGTAAACTGTTTGATTATTGTGCCTCCGCTTTTTGCCAAGCCTATATTTAACAGCTCCCATAAAGACACAGCCAGGACAGAATTTGGGAACTGCCTGCCCTCTGAGTGCCCCAGAAAACAGGAAGTAGCATTTGACCCCTAGAGTTTGAGCTACCGGCTTTCAAATTCTGGCAGATTTGAGCTGAAGCTATTACAAGATAGTGACAAATATGATCTCTGATTAGTCTATCAGTCAAATTGTTCTTGTGAAGGATTGCCCTTCACCCTTGGTCCTAATTTCATCTACTTACTTTTGTTCCCTAATAGTATTGTTTGCTGTTTTGGTGTCACTTTTAATTTTAAATCACGGCTTCATCATCTGCAACTGATACTAAGATCGATAGCCCATCACTGAAATGGACTTTAAATAATGGCTGATTTAGTAAATGGAACAGTCCAGCATCTGTTCCCATCACTGATGAATAGCTTCAGCTCTTTTTTTTTATAAAAAAAAAACAACAACCAAAAACAACAGTTCCATTAATACATAGAAGCCTAACTGCTGACACACTGAGCTTCTTTCCATGTCCTAACGAAATGAGTCATATTATGTAATTTCCAATTATAGTTAATACCAGGAAAAAAAACCCAGAATCCCGTCGAAATTCTTTTATAATTCTTACGACCAGAGTCTCATTCATTCATTCATTTTCTAAGCCCTGGAAAGCTCGCCAGGCCATTGCCGGGCTAACACACACACACAACCATTAACCCTCACACCCTTACACCAAGGGGCAATTTGGAACCTCCAATCAGCCTACTGTGCATGTTTTTGAAGTGTAGGAGGAAACTGGAGTACAAGGAGGGAATCCACGCAAGTACAGGGAGAACATGCAAACTCCACACAGAAACACCCCGAGCCCAGAAATCAAACCCAGGCATTTTTGTTGTGAGGTGGACGTGCTAGCCACTGCGCCACTGCGCCGCCCCCGATCAGATTCTGTACCAGATAATTCAAGTTATTCAAATCGAACTTTAAAGTTTGTTTCCGGGATAGCAAATCTGATACTCTTCTGTCCATTTGTAGATTAAATCAAGTTAGAGTTATATATACAGATATAAAACTGCAGTTTAAATTAAGAAAAGGAATCTAACCCCCTTCTCACATGCTACGCTTCATCATTCCAACCTAATAGCCTAATGATCTATTATTAATAAGTGCTTGGGTTTTAAAACCACTTGATTACTGCTGCCTCTGGGTTTCAGAGAGAAAATACTGTCAACATAGAAATGATTACAACTTCTGATGTAATATGGGAATTGGTGTAATAAGCAGTGAGGACAGAAGGTCATTCATGAATCTAGAGCGGAGGTTTTCAAATATCGCTCTGTCGGTGAAGCGATAATCAGGAAATGCCCAGATAAATGTGATATGTAGGTGCTTATGGGAGTCTATAATGCAGAAAGACGCATGCAGGTGAAATCTTGGGGTTGAGCTTGAACCGAAGATCAGTAATTTACTCATGCTTATGAGGCCCTGCGCTGGCATCATAATTACTGCGATTTTCTAATTAAAACTGAAGAGCTCAAAAACATTTGCTTCAAGTGGGGATTTACAAATGGAAACACCCAACGAACACGATGCGGCTGAGATTCTTTTAACGTAAAAAAGGGCTTACAGGGTTACCCATAGCTACATTTTATATTTCACAATATTACAGTGCCATCCTAAATTCAGTAAACTATAAACATCACTAACATGTTAATTATTAAATTGAAATAATTGGTACTGTTTAAATAATACAAGCTTCAAATTCTCACAATTCTGTTACAAACAGCTGTTAAGTTCAAGCCTTTGTAAGAAACGGAACAGGCGACAACCTGTATTTATCTAAAGTCAGAGGAGAACTTTTACCACAGTGTTCCCTAGCATCTATACTGCGCTACAGAACAGCTAATCACATCTAGCTATGGTATATGGTGTTTTTTCCTATAACCTGCCATAAAAATGATAAACGTTTAATTCTTTGTAAGTAGACGCACTTATTATACCGCCAGTATCAAATAGCTATTTCCCCTACTGTATATAAGTAGGCTAATTGCGTTTTGAATCAGAGTTGACCCGACGGACATTTCACTCTTTGTTACGGTCATGGCGAGGCTCCCAACTGAAGGCAGGTACACCTTGAACAGCTTGCCACACCATCACTGACACAGCCATTTACAATCATATTCACTACCAGAGGCAATCGAAAATATCCAATTAGCCAAATGTCCATGTCTTTGGAATGTGGGAGGAAACCAGAATACCTGGACGAAACCCATGGGGAGAACATTCAAACCCTATACAGAAACAGAATCGCCCTCGCTAGGGGCAGGCTCAAACCAAGGATCTTCTTGTGGTGAGGTTTAAGGGCTAACCACTACACCACAGTGCTGCCAAGCCTTCATTTAGATTGCGATATTCTCCACAGTATAATGTTCAGATATATTTTAACAACAACCCTATTTTTAATTATTACCAGTAGCTATGTTTAGGTAATTTGCTAAAATATATCCATATAGTAAGGATAGAAAATACAAGCTAAAATCAGATTTGAGCTAAAAGAATCTCTGGGTATAATATACTAGTTTTCCAGCATTAATTCCTTATATACTTCTTTGTCGAATGTAGATATTTATCCCTAGCAGTTCTTTTAGTACCCTATACGCAGGTAGGGCAGCCTACGCGAAACTTCCAGACTACCTGTAGAAACACTGCAGACATAAAACAGACCCAAAAGACATTAACATTGTTAGCATTCACAACGATAACACAAGGTGCCATTAACGTTCCTCCACACATAAATGATGTTGTTACTGTAAGACATGTGGTGGAGCGGCTAACACTAGCACACATTTATCTTATTTGAGAGTATTAGCATGTGCCTCCCACACTGATACTGTATCTCCAGACTCTCTCGGCTTTTGTTTGATGTCCTGAGCCACAATGTCATTCATCCTCTCTGCGTGTGTGTGTACGCATGTATATGGCTCAGGGAATTCCTGTGCTCGGTGGTAATAATATGCAAAAAAAAAAAAAAGATTAGCATTTACGTAAGTGACTAATGTTTTCTTTTTTAGGGAAAAAAAAAATGTAGGAAGGGGTCGAGTCCACATACGGAAGCCAAACAATTAAGATGAGCAAACCTGATGATTTCAGGGAGAATTCTGAGTAGTTACTCCTTAATTTTAATCCTTTCTGCAAAATCAGTTTAGTATCTAGCATACATCATGCGCAGAGATACTTTATAAGTAACATTCAAGTTTTGCCACAAATCAGACTGAAGGAGAATGCAAGAACAGGTAAGATGTTTATTAATAACTCTGGCAGACAGATTAAAAAGGTGAAACGAATTAATGGTTAAAAAAACAACCCAATAACAAAACTGGCCAGGCGATTAGCAAACAGCTAGCAAGCAAAATAATCAACACTATCCCAAAATCCAGGAGAGTCAACACAGTAAGGCAACGCCGTAAAATTCACGATGCACTCAACATTGTCGCAAAGATCGCTCGCTTGCTCGCTCAGTGTGTGTTTTTATATATTGTGAAGTGGTGAGTGAGTTCAGGTGCATGCAATCAGTAATCAGACGCCATTGCTGAGAGCTGCAGTCCATGGTGGTTGTTGGTAGGCCGCAATGTGGTCTGGGAAATGGAATTTTGATTGGAATCTAACGCGAACCGCACACATTCACACCAGTTTCATTGCTAATGCTAGTGAACTAGCTAGGATGAGCTAACCCCGCAGAGGACTTTTGAAGTAAATGGCTGCATCGTAAATGCTACATAGCTAGCTACTTAATGCTAATCCGGCAGGTTTTATGTGAACTTTTTAAAGTGATATTTATAGCATAACCGTGTCACTATCCAATTTGCTTTTAAAAAGAAAAAACTAAGCTAACAGACTTTACGTTAGGAATATAAAGTTATAGCCAAACATTTTCACAATTTTTAGTGCTGGTGCTATTCAGGATAACATATGCTATCCCGACAAGGCTTCCAGATCTCTAACGCTACATGCAACCTAAGATATGCAAACCTAACAGGATTTCTCAGGGGAAAATACAATCAAATGTCGATTTAATATTCATGCATTTCCGAACCGCTTTATCTGCTTTATTATTAGGGTCCTGAGGAGGCTGGAGCACACCCCATCCGACACCGGAAAAAGGACTGCACCCTGAACATTCATTCATTCATTTGCTGAACCACTTACCAGGGTTGCAGGGAGGGTGGAGCCTATATCTGCCAACTGTGACCGAAGACAGGGTACATCCTTAACAGCTCACCTCTTCATTGCAAGGCCAACAAACACACCTAGGTGCAATTTGGTACGGCCAATCAGCCTGAGGTGCAGGACTGTGGGAGGAAACCAGAGTACTCAGGGGAAACCCACACATAGGGGGAACATGCTAACTCTGCATAGAAAGACCTTCGCCAAGCCCAGCATCTGGATCAGGAGCTGCACCACCCTGAACAGCTTTGATTTATAATTTGTTCAATAATTTTGTATTATATCGAGTCGTCCTTTAAAAGTCTCAATCTGGGGCATACTGTGGATTATAGGAATGTAAATCACTGCACCTTATGAGGAACCACAGGCCCATTAGCACTTGAACTGGTGTCTGCATATGTGTGTATGTGTTGTATATGATAGTTGACTCATCTGTCTTCTTTAATGCTCACTGTCAAAGCTAGGAACCATTATCTCCTCAGCTCTGTGTAAACACTTGGGGCCACACAGCTGTGCACATGCACACACACACACACAAACGCCTGCATACACATACGGCTGACTATACACGCTGGCATGCTCACACTGGTAATCATGGCTCTACCACACACGTAAGCTCACGAACTTCCACATTTTTCATACAAGCAAGTTTACGAGCAAAGAAGCCACGTATAAATAGGCAACTTATTAATGCCAAGAAAAACATGCAGTCGTGACGCTGACTTGATTTTTCTCACGGTCTTATACTCATGAAATCAACACACACACACATACTTGTATGCAAACCCCATTATGGCTATTTCTGGCAGATGTGAAACACCGTGTTTGTCCATCTATGTGCATGAATGTATGGGTGCCCAGTGTAAGTCCCAAACAAGCATCACCAAACATGGCTGATACGCTTTATTTGTATTCCTGATTAGTCGAGGCCTGATGTGAGCTTACAGTGTACATGTTAGTGTGGTGGGAAGCAAGCAAAGCCCTCTGACATTGTGTAACCCATGTGGCCCCAGTTCTCATCACACCCCCTTTGGGATGTCCAGACTCCAGACTGGCAACACGTCCATGTTCCCAGGACCACTACTTTCCCCATAACATCTCCCCTCCATGGGAGCCGTCATGAACTTCGAGCTCCATGGTTCTGCCGGGGTCGTGCTTTAATTTGCTGGGTTGAAATCTTCTCAGGTGAGCAAACTTTCTTGCATATTGCTGTATGTGTAACACTTGGCTAACAAGTTTTTATTCTGAGTTGCCTAAGTGGACATGCAGGTTCAGTAAGCAGCTAATCTGGTTGTCATCAGTGTCCAACAACCAAAACAAATGAACTCCTGATTAACTTTTCTACTTAGCTTGAGTCATGTGTGTGTGTGTGTGTTTTGGCCCCGCAATGGTCTTGCGAGATGTTCAGGGTGTACCCTGCCTTTACTGGGTGTCAGCTGAGATCCAGCCTCCAGCCTCCCCGCAACTCTGCAGGAATGTGCACTGGGCAGACCTATTAGTAATAATTCTACTTCCATGAACTTTAAACAGCATCCAGTCTACACCTCCCAACATGCACCACAGCAGTGTTTCTGCCAGAACATTCTAAACTATTTACTATAGTATTGCTTTCTATGTATGATTATCTGCCTTGCCTGTGACATTGATCTTCCATGTATGAACTGTGCCTGTTTACTGTTATGTGATTCTGCCATGCCTCTGACAACCTGTTCGCCTGATCAGATTACCTCTGCCTGATACAAGTTTGCTGCAATGGCCCGGTGAACTGCCCAGGGTGTACTCTGCCCTCACCACAGTCGGAAATCATGGCCATCCCCTCCCAACATATTCATTTCCTTAACTAGCTACCACCATTTAGCCTCACCAGGTTCATTTCCAGGAATCCAAACATTTTGTTACCTGCTCACTGGGTTTGGTGATAAATTTTAGATCTGAATGCTGAATTAGGAATGAAAGTAAAGTAGAAGAAGGTCAGAAAATCCAATCTTAGTGATCAGTGTCACATCTTGTATTCTTTTTGTGTTCTGTAAGAATAAAGTGGTCTTTCAAGCCCTTCAACCACTGCTGTCCTGTTCCTCAACGGAGCCGAAAACACGGTTCCCACGCTTCACATATTTATCCAAAGCTATTTTAAAATCAGTACAAAGCTGTGTGAAAATCTCTTTTTTTGTCTTCCTGTGCTTTTCCAGAGTCTTCCCTTTTAGTGTGCGTGTTGGGAAAATATATAAGAGAGAATGAAGTCTGAAACGAGGAAATAAGTGTCAAGTGACCAAAAAGATGGAATGAAAATCAGAGAAATATATATTTTTCTTTTAGGTTCAAATGCCAATGAAAAGGAATAAAAACAAACAAAAAAATAAACTAAACACTGATTGGTGTTCAAAACAATTTTTAAAATGAATATATTATAAATGCAATAAATACAATAAGTACCCCAGTTCCAGCCATCCTGTGAGCTTAGTTGGATTCAGCAGTTGGGCAAATAGATGGCTGGATAGAATACATACATTAAAAACATTACCTTTATTTAAATTGCTTTAATTGGTTAATTATAATTTTTTTTATAAATATATTGCTTACAAAATAAGGGCAGTATGGTAGCAGTATTATCGGTAGTAAATAGCCTCCTAGCAAGAAGGTCCTGGGTTTGAGTTCCGACTGGGGTGTTTCTGTGTGAAGTTTGCATGTTTTCCCCATGGTTGCATGGATTTCCTCGGGGAACTCCGGTTTCCTCACCTAGTCCAAAGGCATGCAGATAAGGCTGACCGGCTGTTCCAGATTGGCGCTAGGTGAGAGTGTGAGTGTGTTGGGGTGTATGTGTTTCACCCATGCGATGGTCTGTCGAGTTGTTCAAGGTGTAACCCGCCTTTGCCCAGTGTGGGCTGAGATAGGCTCCTGCCTCTCTGCGACCATAATAGGATTAAGAGGTTCGACAAATAAGTGATGAGTGAGTGATTGCAAAATAAATTTTTGATAGAAACTGTGACTGCTTCATTACTTTTATCCATGTAGGTATTAGCATTAGGAATAACTCATGACTGAAGAGTACCTTTCAGAAATGAAAAAGACAAAAGCAAAGTAGCCCCCACCCACCACCCCAGTAAATAAAGAAAAAGTGAATGCCACGTATCCGAAAAGCATGTTCTCGTTCATGCCAGCCAGTCATGACAAAGTGCTTTGAACTGATTAAATAAGATTAAACAGTGTCATTTATTTGCTTTCTGAAATGCCACATCAAGGGCGTCTTAAGGTCGAACGTCTTGTTACTCAATTTAGTCAAAGTGAAAGAGCAGCGTGAATCTGAGATCAGACCGCGGAGGGACGAGGGTCACGGCCAGTTCAGCACAGCTGTCTCCAGAGAAAGGTCTTCCCTCATTTTTAGGGCCTAACTTACACAAGATCAAACAAACGCTGCCTTTCTCTTCGCCATGGGGCCGAGCAAGAAAGAGAGAGAGAGACAGACCAAGTGGGCGCCTGTAACTGGAGCCAGGTCCAAGCAATTATCTCTGATAATTAGATCACAAACCCAAAGCACACACACACGCAAGCAGGCTCTTGGCCCGCCCCGGCATAGCAGCTCAAGGACCTCTAATTCAGTCTAGCAGGGGACATTCAAACATGGGGCCCAATTAGAAGGCCAAGGAGGGCACGCAAACAGCTGGCCTTGAGTTCCGGAATGCACCCACTTCAGTTCATCTAATACCACTATAATAGAGCTGGCCTCAACTGTGTGTGTGTGTGTGTGTGTGTGTGTGTGTGTGTGTGTGTGTGTGTGTGTGTGTGTGTGTGTGGGTGTGTGT
>JAOUQZ010000029.1:12112316-12131157 GCA_028564935.1 Neosilurus hyrtlii
TGTGTGTGTGTGTGTGTGTGTGTGTGTGTGTGTGTGTGTGTGTGTGTGTGTGTGTGTGTGTGTGGGTGTGTGTTTGTTTTTGGAGAGAGCCACTTGTGCTTCCTGGCCCAACTAAAACGCAGGAAACCGAAATAGTCAGAGACGGCATTGGGCCTGTAATTAATTGCTGGGACCAGATTCTAAGAGACTCATACATGTCTATCATTCTGTTCTGACAACAAAGCGAAAGAAGCGGAGAGAAAAGGACGAAGGCTGAATAAGCAATTCGGCATCTGTTGGACTGGTGAAAAGACGGAAGGAAGTGTTCAATATGACTAAGCGTCTGCTCCCATATGGGTCCCTTTTATGAGTTTTTGTCCTAGTTTGACTGGCAGGGACATGCAGACAAGGAGGAAAGGACAAATAGATGAGCAGTTGTACATGTGTGCCATTCATTGGTTATTTATCAAGAGATCGGGCCATCTTTCTTAATTTTCTTTGCTCATTTTTCCATTCTTGCCTCTTTCTTTATCTGTATTCCATGCTGGAAAAGTATTAGTGTGGCTGTAGTCTCGTTGCTGCCCATCTGCTTTCACACGCACTTACTCTGAGCAAGGGAATCACAAACAAGACAAATAACATGAAATCACAGTGGAAAATGTGGTACAAAATCTGCAACCATATTGGTTCAAAGTATCATTATATGTATAGTATCCTGTCATTATGCATGGTAGCAATATAAAGTGTGTCAGTAGGCGTCGGTGTGTATGTGTGCACACGTATAAACATGCACATATATATTTATACACACATGCACAGAAATAAACAGCTTCACAGGAGGTCACAGTTCTCCAAAGTGGGCAATGCCAGCTTTTCCTGGCCAGGCTACAAAAGAGTGGACTGGCCGCAAGCTTTAGGAGGCCGCACACGAACACAAGCACACACCCAAGGCATGGACAGATGTGCATGGCCAGCTGTTGTGATCTGAATGGTGTGGTAGGCTCTATTTGTTTCTCAGTTTTAAAGACGCAACTTGTGACTCCATGTCTTTTCATGTCCATCGTAAGCTTCATTTTACAGATACCATGTTATTTTGAGCTGATGTATACCTGCGCTACCAGATGTGTGTGGTTAGCTAATGTCACTTTGATTGACAGAGAAGGGAGGAGTTGTATACCTACCACCTAGTAGCATGGTGAATTATGCTCTGGAAGCCTTCAGCCATCAGATAGTGTGGTACATTAGAATGGTAGCAGATGTGAGCCCAAATTTTGTCTTTTATTTTCTGCTGCCTGCAGACCTGTAACTATTATGTTCCTGGTACTCTGTAAGTGGTCATTTGCAACTTGTAATGATATCATTTCCCACCTTGGAAGATTTGACGTGTGAAGTGGGGAAAAAACATGGACGCCTCCACAAAAGTTTGTATTTTGTTTGATCTCTCAGAGCACGTTAACTTCATAAAATGCTAAAAAGAGCAGTTTTACAGTTACAGGCCTGAAGGGCTACTGAATACAACAGTGGGTAGTATTAGAACTAGTGCTAGTTATATGAATGATAACACTAATTTTAAGGATTATCTTTTCAAACAGCAGATTTAGATGAGAGACTGGTGACCTGTCCGGTGTATACCCCACCTTCCACCCAGTGTTATTTGTGACTCGTCCCAGTGACCCATGAGCTGCAGCTAAGTTTCAAGTTGTCTGTTTGGTTTTCATTATTAGCAGAGCTCCTGAGTGAAGCACCATAGTAATGAAACATGGCTTGAATAGTCCCATGTCCTGTCCAGTGTCCATCCGTGCTCACCACAGGGGACCCAATATAGCTGTCACATCGCTGCAAGTCAATGCTGATTAGCTGTTATGTATCACTCAACTGCATGAACATGGAGCAATAAAAAGAAAACAGATTCATTATTAATAACAAAACTGAAACCCAAAAAATAGAGGCTCATACATCAATTGCATTAAAGAAAAAAATACACACACTTTAACTCAGGTAGGAAGAAAAAAACTTTAATATTACTTTAATAATCCACAAATATTAGTTTGTGGAACAAACGCCGAAATCAGAAGATTGACAGAACATGAACCTGTTAAACGGATAAAGAAACTAAAAGGACAGGCCATACAAGAGAATACTATTATACATATAGCTTTGCTTTTAGGCAGTGCCTAAATCTACACTTCCCAGCGACACACCACAACAGGACAAATCACAGTCACTCACTGAATTGAATACATTGATGACAAAACACATGCTCTCTACTCAGCTGTTCTACAAGTCTGTTTAATACGTGTACTTAAAACGAGAGGGTGGTGGCTTTATATATTATTATTAAATCAAGTCCTAATAAACAGGGTGCTACTGCTCAACTTGGTAGAAGAGTTGCTTCTACGTCTACACTACACCCAGGTTATATAAGAATTTAAACAAGGGTGTTAAAGTCTGCTCTGGAACCCATTCACATGCGCGCACATTACAGCCCCACCTCCCACTCCATAACTGTCTTGACCCTTTTACCTTTCACCTCCACTTGAACTGCTGCCCGTGCTGGTGCCTGTGCATATGTATGTGTGTGTGTAAAAGCATGCATGGGCTCATGTGTGTGATGCCAGTGTGATCGACATGTATGTAAGCACACACATTCACACTCAGAGAGAGAGAGAGAGAGAGAGAGAGAGAGAGAAAGAGAGAGAGAGAGAGAACTGTCACTGGAAAACTCTTCCGTGGAGCCTCATAAAGAAGAGCGGAGGTCTGATCAAAGCATGGCTTCAGTCTCTGCCCCAAATCCCCCTCCTCCTTTTTGCTCCTCATATGGAGACAGGCGTGATAACAACGCCCTATGGGCCAGCCTGGAGTACACACACAAACAATGAAGACCAGAAAAAAAAGGACCCCCAGCCGGAACTTAGACATTGATGGTAACTAGGCCTAGTCTTACCAAACATCATATGAGTAAAAACAATCCTCATTATCTGGAGTGTACGGTGATACATGGAGAGCAGAACAGTGGAAAACATGCCCTCGAGTGCACTCAGTAATGGACTAAATAGACTTGAAATGTGAAAAAAAAAAAATTCCATTAGCTCACATTCACCCTCTCTTTAAGAGATAAAGAGGCCAGGGATTGAAAGTGTGAATAGTTGAAATGCTTTGTGCCAAACAGGTCAAAATAATCCCCTGCACTCACTCACTCGCTCTCTCACTCATTTGCTGAACCACTTAATCCTATTAGGGTCGCAGGGAGTCTGGAGTCTATCTCAGCCGACACTGGGCGAAAGCAGGGTACCCCCTGAACAGCTTGGCAGACCATCACAGGGCCAACACACACAGACCATTCACATTCACACCTATTGGCAGTTTGGAACAGCCATTTTCCCTAATGTGCATGTCTTTTGACTGTGGGAGGAAACCGATGTACCCAGAGGAAATCCATGCAAATGCAAACATGGGGAGAACAAGTAAGCTCCACACAGAAATACTTGAGCGTGGGACTCAAACCCAGAACCTTTTGGCAACCAAATTTGGGTAAAAAAATCATAATGATTCTCTTTAAAATTATTTGGCACTGATGATCTTCCATGTTTGGGGAAAGAGTCATATTCGTTCATTTATTCATTCATTCATTTCCTGAACCACTTAATCCTAATTAGGGCTGCAGGGAGGCTGGCGCCCATCTCAGCCAGCTCTGGGTGAGGGCAGAGTACACCCTGGACAGCTCTCCAGGCCATCGCAGGGCAGAAACACGCTGATGGCTATGCAGCCTACTCTTGACGAAAATCAGCAATGGTTCTTTTACATGCCTCTACATGTTGTTCCCGAATATCTTTATACCATCGGTGTCCAGTAGGAGGCTTCGCGTGTGCACAGTAGCATCCAGACTGGTTATTAGGTCGTTTCGTAAAGTTTTGTGGCCGATGAGTGGTTCTTCTCCAGTGGTTTGCTTGCGTGTTGTCCCTTTAGTTTCCAGAGTGCCACCGATTTGAGAGCGACTATGTAAACATGTAGGAAAGTGTGGTTTAATTGTGCTGATTTAAAACCATGTTAACTTTTTAAAACAGTAGTACAATGAGATTGTTGGACAAAGTAAAGACATAGAATTAAATGAAATGGTCACAAGTTATTCAAGCATGATGCAGATAGTTAACCAGGTGCTAATGCTTTGCTATCAAATCACATTTTAAATTTCACCCAAGAAAAAGAGAAAAAAATGTAAAATATAGTACGGTATAGTTTGAGTGAGCATAATAACTCTTTGAGAGGCAAGATTGGCCAGCAGCCAGGGAAAGGTGATTGCATAAACTAAATCTGATTGCATGCTGGCTCATAGATCTGCTCTGGCTAGCATGACCAGCTCCTGTCTCACCCTGCCTTGTGTTCTTCATCAAGTCAATCATGCACATCTGATTAGCGTCCGACTCCTCCTGTTTGTAGGGTCAGTTTACTCTACTGTTTTAACACCACTCTGAAGACTCTAAACACAAGACTTGCCATGACGAGCCAATTAGCACAGGACTCCGGAGCATTGATTGGTGGTGGCGGTGGGGGTTATATAAGGTCAGTAATTATAATCAGACTTATAATACAAATTAGTGCGGAAACAACCAAATGCCTAGGTCATACCCTGCAGCCTGGAAAATCAGATATATAGACTAGTCAGACACTGTCACACAAGACAGCATCATCTGCTCTGAGTTAGCACTTTTTATTATGTTTAGTATGATAGTTACTTCACTGATTAATTACCAATCATAAGGGGGCATATCAGGAAGCAAACCCAGTTCCAAAAAACTGGATACTCTAAACTGAACATTGCTTAATCAGTGTCATGTGGAACCAGGCTTTAGCCCTGCATACCAGGGATTCAGTGTCATGGTCTCCCCTCGCTTACGTCCATATTTGATGCAGCCTCATTCACAACGCTCTATGGTTTACAAGGTGGAAGAACTACAATGCATCTACAGCTCGTCCCAGTAGGGTCAGCCAGCAGAATGCCAGCACAGGTAAACGGCTGCACATGCAGGTATTTCAGCAACTGATTAGGAAGAATATTTTAATATACTTAAAGCGTGACACACTCATGGGGCGCTGGACTCGGATACATCTACAGTGCTGAACAAATTTATTAGACCACCTGTCATAAATTAAAGGAGTACATTCATTTACTCAATTGCCGAGCCACTTAATTCAACTAGGGTCACAAAGAGGCTGAAGTCTATCACAGCCAACTCTAGGCTGTTGCTCCATTGTGGGACACCCAAAACACCCACACACAAAACCATTCATACTCAAATCTAGGGGAAATCAGAACAGCCAATTAGCCTAATGTGCATGTCTTTGGACTGTGTGTGTGTTGGGGTTCCATGCAAGCTCCACACAGAAATGGCCTCGCCAAGCCCAGAACTCCTCCAGGACCCTTTTGCTGTGAGGCTAACCATTAAACAAATGTGCCACCATGCTTTACACAGACTATATGTGGATTATTGTCAAGAGAAACTGTATCTTACACTAGTGCAGGTTTGAACTTCTGCCTTATGACCTCCACTCTGATTACTTTCTGTGGTTGATCAGTCCTGATGGCCTTCCTACATTTCCCTGCTGCTCAAATTGGAGCTGATGGGTCCCATCCTGCACCTCCTCATTCAATCAGAGCAGCACTTTGAAACGTTTAGCATGTGACCATTACGGTAGACAAAGAGGGAACCTAACAAGGCAGTTAGAGGGTGTAATAGGTCTTGTTAGCCTGTTAGGGATGTTAACTCTCTGTGTGTTTTGGAAAAGGAGTTGGAGGGAAGAAAGTCGGTATAATATGGACCTCGTCCATGTAATTTTACATGCGCTACCAAGAAAAAAAGTCTGTTCTCATATGAAAGCAGGCACAGAGTAGGAAAAGCTACTTTGCCAGCATTTACATTTAAAAGGCAAAGTTTAAGGCTGCACGACAGCTATGGGAAATTCAGCATGAGACCCTGAAACAACAGCCTTCCTGAACATTCAGGAAAGCTTATAAATCTATCAGCTAGCATTAGCTTCTGTAAATTATGATGTCACAGTGATGAAACACTTGACTGATAAGGTTTCATTATGAAAGGAGTTTAGACAATCAGTGCTTGGTGTACTTCTGATATATCAATGTCACCATTTACTACCCTGGACATGCTATGTCACACTATCGTTTCCGAGTGGTACAACAGAAACACATTTGTCCGATCCGGATTTTTGCAAATTTGAGCCTCAGGTGATGCACACAGCCATTCGTAGGCCTATGTGAGTTAATTTGCTAAGCTCTCAGGAACGGGGGGGTGTTATATAGTCTCTTCCCTGTCTCCTTGAAGCCAATCACGGACATCTGTGAGCCCATGCAAATGAAAGAGACTTTCCTCCGTATGTGTTACATTTCACCAGCATTAAAAAAAAATAAAATAAAAACGTGGTCGGCTGGGATCTCAAAACTTGGTGGAAGCACATGGTGCGCTTCACCCCGCCCTTGTTAATGGCTAGTGTGGTACTGAAAAGTTTACCAATGGAAAGGAGAATGAAAAAAAGGTGACTGTAGTCTATAGTACAATGTAAATGCTAATGCTAATATTGCCAGTGATCAGACCAGGCGTATGTAGTTGGCATGTAGCATCATGACATCTGCTCTTAAATAAAGTGTTAGCATCAACTCTTTTTAATAGATTAATATTATGTGAGCATGACTATCATGTATGTTATGTATTGATGGTATGAAAGAAGCAGCAGATTGTTTTTGCTTCTTGGATTTACTTATCGTGTAGCTTTCGTATGCATGTAAATTGTGCATTAGATTCTAGAGTGTTAATGCGGAAAGCACACACACACACACACACACACACACGCTTCAAAGATGACACATCAGGGCAGATTACTTACCCCCTCTGCACAGGAGCTCCAGAGAGACCAAAGGAATGACTTCTCACCTCTGCTACCTCTGCTGTGGGTGTGTGTGTGTTTTAAAGAGTGTATACAATGCTGACATCACATATGCTGAGAGCTGACCAACACACATGAGCTTTTTATTTATTTAATTAACATTTCATTCTTTACTTCTTTTCTAGCTTGGTCTAATCTCCTTGTTGCATACCTAACCTGTTTTGCAATACACCATTGAGGATTAGCTTAACCTTTTGATTTGTCTGATCAATCTGCTTGAATAAAATCCTAGCTTTTGTATCCAAGTCCATCTGAGTCGTTGCATTCCTGTTCCAGAGTTAAGGCTTAAAGTCCTGCTCTGCTGCCTTGTTAGAGGACATCTGGCACTTTAAGTCCTAAACCTGAAAACAATTTGGGTCACAATACTCACTCACTCATCTGCCGAACCGCCTAATCCTACTGAGACAAAGCCTATCTCACCCGACTCTGGGCGAAGGCAGGGTACACCCTGAACTAGTCACTAGTCCATTGCCAACTCACACACAATCATTTACAATCAAACTTCCACCTAGTGGTAATCTGGAACAGCCTAATGTCTTTAAATTGTGGGAGGAAACCCACAGTACACAGAAAAAACCCACACAAACATAGGTAAAACATGCGAACCTCCACACAGAAATGCCCTCATCAAGCTCGGGTCTCGCACCAAGGACTTTCTTGCTGTGAGGTGGACGTGCTAAGAAGTACGACACCATGAAGCCCTTGGGTCACAATAACTGAAAAATGAAGCTGGGAAATTTACTTTAAATATAAATTAACTTAAAACTAGAAGAGCACTTATAGAGTGCAAGGTACTTATAGAGTGCAAGGAAATGGACTGTTATAACTTGGCATAGTTATAATGAAATGTCTCCCCCTAGTGTGTGTTTCATTTTGGCACATATTAAAGAAAAAGCGTTTTTTAAATAAAATTTTTTTTCCAAAATGTAATGGTTTGTTACTTGTACCAGACCCCACTCTAGAATTTTTTTATTCAAGTCTGTACATAATATATTGAGTTATCTTGCATACAAACAAACAAACAAACAAACAAACAGACAAATAAACCAACCCACAGAGGTGAAAACATTTCTCTGTGACAAATGTAAAAATTTAACACATGCACATGTCATATATCCAACAGTAATTCTTGCATACTTCATATAAATACCACGAACCACATGCAGTATACAGAACACCTGTTATAATACCCACAATCCACTGCACTGCAAGACACATGGCCAGCGAGAGTAAAGGAGAGAAAATGTTGTCATGTTGATTACACATGTACATGTAGAGGAAGAGGAGAAAAGCAGGACATGCCAGGTTCCATCAGCAGTATACACATTTCACACTCTTGGAAAAGTCCTGCCGAAAGCCCATTAAAGTCCTGTTAAAACACTTCTGATGCTGTCAACCAAGAGAGAAAATGCAAGAGAGAGGGTGAGAGTAAAAGAGAGCTATTTGGCGTGCCAGCACTTTTGCTCCAGCTCTCGCCAGCCGAGGTGTCGGATCAACATGCACTTAAATTGCACCATCAAATTTTAATGGCGGCGTCAGAGGCCAGCGAATTTGGCTGCAGTGTTCCCATCAAATACTTACAGGGAGCATGTGTAGGGTTTAGGGTGTAGAGTGGAAGATCCATATCTCTTTTATCTCCAGCTCAGTATAATTATCAAGTCATATTAGCTGAAAGCTCATCACGCGACTTTCATTTAATTAAAAAAAAATACACACTGCTATATAACTTTAAATAACAGCCGGACACGATTCATTCTCGCCTGATGACTGGTGTAACAAAAGTGAAATGTGTGTTGCATCACACTCACGTGTGTACTTATACATGTGCAAGTGTATGTGTCTTCCTCTTTAAAACGGTCTTACACCACCACTTTGTGTGTGTATGTGTATGTTTCTCACATTCTGTCTGGTCCCTACTGGCTTGGTGTGTCAGGCGTTGGTTGGATTGGCTGTGCCACTTCCGCCTGATTGGCTAACCTAAAATGACAAGGCATCTCTAGTGAGATGGCTGGGCAGACGGTGCACTGAAATATTCAACACAGCACTCACCGGCAATGGATCAGCTGTAAAGGAAAGAGGCTCAGAGAGAGAGAGAGAGAAAGAGAGAGAGAGAGAGAGAGAGAGAGAGAGAGAGAGAGAGAGAGAGCCTGAAGAACATGTCCAACAGACATATACAATGATGAGGCTAGTGCCAATATGGCTGTAAAATAAACACAATAAAACACATTGTCGGTGGCATGGAATGGTGGCGTATTGGGTAGAACCTACTCTTCACAGCAAGAAAGTCCACAGTGTTGCATGTCCTCCCCGTGCTTGCGTGAGTTTCCTCGGGGTACTCCAGTTTCCTCCCACAGTTCAAAAACATGCACAATAGGCTGACTGGCTGCTCCAAATTGCTCCTAGGTGTGAATGGTTGAAAGTGAACGGCCCTGCAATGGCCTGGCGAGCTGTCCAGGGTGTACCCCGCCTTTGCCCAGAGTTCGCTGAGATGGACACCAGCCTCCCCATGACCCTAATTAAGATTAAACGGCTTAGAAAATGAATGAATGGATAAATGAAACATGCTGTATTAGGAAAACAATAAACTATGCGGTGATGTGATGCAGAGAGTGTAAATGCAAGTGCGACAATTAAGTTGCTGAAGATCAGGAAAAGTGACTCATTAGGCAGCAGTCACACCTTAGACTTAGACTTAATACTTTGCCAGGTATCACAAATAGACATCCAGTGGATAGAAACCTTGCAGAAGAAAATTATTCAGTGGTGAAAGTCATCTTCCTTGACGCTCTAGACTTACTTGATACCCCAGAGGATGTATGCGACTGTCAGTTTTGTTCTGTGGACCCCTTTATACATCCATTATTCATCAGTTCATATGCGTTCCTTGTCAATAATCATCTGCTGAACCGGTTTACCAGTTGCAAGTCTACAAGTCAGGTCCACCGGACTTCAACGGATGAGAACTGACAAGTACAGTACAAGAAACGCACAAGTTTTGAACAAAACGCACTCCAACCGTACAACCAGCAGACACTTTTGCCTGGCGGAGTTGGTTCTAAGTTTCGTGCATGCACACACCTGTCCACCTGGTTGAACAGACCTCGTCTGACAAACATGAGACAGAAACAGTTGGCAAACAGACACCAACGGATTAAAAATGTTTCCCTCTGCTGGATGCCCATTAACACTATCCAGCAAGGTGTGACTGCTGCTGTAGATTGTACCTGGTCATGTCCAAAAACAAATGTATCATCCATTTTTTGCTTGTTATTTACAGGCCCCCAATTATTATAATTTGACGACTCTTACTACACGCATACATACTGACCCTCAGATTATCACTAGACTTTTTGTACACCAAATTATCAATGGATTTTTTTTTTACTGACAGAGTAATTAACCCTAATCAGTGTCTGACGAAGCCCACTTGAATTCCTCAGTCCAAATAAGATATCATAATGCATAACTAATATTTAGCTCATTTCCAGAGCAAAGCACTCGCTGCTAAGGGAGAGAACTGAAAGGGAGAAGGATCTTCTTTAAGTGCTTTTCTGGCAGAGTTTGCAATACTCCACCATGCACTTAGGAGTCAAATATTTGCAGTAAGACCCGACATCGCTCTCGACCAGCATGGCTGCTTACACTCCTGTACTGTGTACAGGCTCCTTCAGGTCCCAGATCAGCTTGCAGCATATAAACATCTGCAGATTTCGGATGAGCGAGAGAGGGACACAGAGTCATGTTGGATCTGGAGCCTGTCAAGAGAACACTCAGCATGAAGTAGGAGTATACCACGGATGGTGCATGGTCCACCACAAGGGTATAGTAGATCATCCAGTCAAAAACAGACACTGTTATAACCAAGTCAATGATATACAGTGTAATGTGTAGCAAAAAAATAATAATAATGGCGGGCAAAGGAATCAATGTCCTAAATTCTTAATAACTGACTGAGGCTTAGCACAGTAGAGGCCTGACCATTATGTCCTTATAAAGCTAATTCCTAAAGCAGTACATGGAGTAAGAGTATGTAATTATTTGTTTGTGTACCAAATAGGTTCATGATGTATTACCTGACCAAGATCTGGTTTGAATTGGGTTCGAGCTGACACTGCCTGGCCAATTGTCCATTTCCTCCAATAACATGCTTGAAATTTCCAACTGTGGAGCCACTCTCCTCCAACACGAGGTCACAACCCCTGGGCAGCAGGGGATGACGCTAACGCCCGGAGGGCTCTGTGGGTAGGTAGTGTCAGATTTCCTCGTTTGTCCCGTTTCCGGCAATAATTAAGCTGATTACTTTTGGCAACAGTTAGAGAGACAGCACAAAGGATGCTTCAAACGCACTACAACAAGGAAGACACTGTCTGATGTCAGTAATTCCCCTCTTCCTAGGGCAAAAATATCGGGCATATTCGCCTTCATACAGCCTTCATACTGTCCAAAAGACTGTACACTTTATTGTGTGTTCCAGACCTTCAGAATGTAGACAGATATTGTTTTTACATTTTGTACTATGCTCAGTATTTAGCAATCGGTTTATCCTTCTTCAACATATTTTTTCAATTTATGTATATATTTAATTTACATTCACACATCAGTAATGTATGTTGAATTTGTTGAATTGTTGAATAACTGCATTCATTTGCCTAACCGCTTAACCGATCTCATGTCGTGCGGAGGCTGGAGTCGATCTCAGCTAACACTGGTTGAAGGCAGGGCACACCGTGAACAGCTCGCCAGACCATCGCAAGGCAACACACACAAGCATTCACACTCACATTTAGGGGCAATTTGGAACAGCCAATTCATATGCCTTCTTCTCTTTCTTAACACTTGATCTTGGACTTCTATGACTTCCTTTGAATGGGTGTTGCACTGCCAAGTTATCCCGCATGGGCAAGAACGTTCCTCCAGTTATGGGGTCTTATTATTGTATATGTAAATAGACAAAGAACCCAAACAAGATGTAGAACAGGTGACTAAGAGATACTAAGCCCATGAGATGGAATACTAGTGAATCGACACATTTAAATTCCTTTATTTTATTTTTTTTTAAATATGTTTGTTTTGCATTTTTCTCAATCATATGTTCTAGTTTTTTAAAGTCTACTTAGAGCCGATAGTTTAGTTATGGCCCCTAAATACCGGCCAGCTTTAAATGGTCAAATTGTGACGTTCATTGTGTGAGAAAATCACACATTACTAGGCTAAGATTTCCAACATCCTTGGGCCAAATGAATTTTTAACCTCCGTGTTTGCTTAACTGGCGCCGTACATGACATAATCTATGCAGGAAGATAGCCTAAGCAAGACTAAAAGTAAAATAAACATTTCCACACATTGTTTTGCTGAAACATACTTATGGCTTTTGTCTAGATTTTTTGGGTTTTTTTTTTTTTTTGGCTGTTTGGTTTCCTCCCACAGACCAAACATATGTATGTTAGGCTAACTGGCTTGTCTGAATTGCCCCTAGGTGTGGATTTGAGTGTTAATGATTGTGTATTGGCCCTGTGATGGTTTGGCGAGTTCAGGGTGTATCCCACGTTTGACCAGTTTCGGTTGAGGAGAACTCCGCCTCCCTGCAACCATAATAGGAATAAGCGGTTCGGCAAATGAATGAGTGAGTGAGTGATTGAGTGGGTGTAAATACTACTATTAACAATTTGGGGTTGAATAGAACACTGGCTGAAAGAACTCCATAACATTAAAGTCTAAATGGTAATTAATATTTCATATGACTTCACCTTTTGGTGAGGTATGAGAACGGCATTGTTTGCAAATCTGACCAGTGGTATATACACTGGGATGAGACAAAGAACTGTTTGAAGGACTGTCTGAATGAAAAATAAATGTCGCTGTGCATCTAAAGATTCGCTTTCTCGAAGCTTCTTGCGGCTGAATGAATGACAGGGGAAAAATAAGATGAAAGCCAAACTAGCGGCCTAGCAATCCTCAATATATCACCATTAATACACAGGCGCAGGCTTTCTGAGGCTTGGCTGTTCCGGTGTAGTGTGACATGATGCTTGGCAGAGCTACAAACAGAGTCCTGGTCTGGACGGAGCTCAGCATTACAACCTTGATTTCCTCATCATACATCTTATTCGGAAACTTTGCATATCAAATCCACCAAACCTAACTTGGGAGTAACATGATCATGGTATTAAAGTTTGCGGTGGCTCCACAATACGCTGCCTGGTGCTTTACAATGTAGAAATGGACAGTACAGAAAGTAGGAGCATTCCAAAAACCCAAGCACCAGGTTTAATTTATTGGTTGTGAATAAATAGTATGATTTTTGACAAATTTTATTTGTAAGAAACTTTTATATTATGTTTTTTTTTTAATGAAAGTAGGGATATATAATGTATATAGGACTGCATTAAGTGGTTTAACGTCAAGGTTTCAATTATTAAGAAAGGGTGACATGGTGGTGTAGTCGTTAGCACATCCACCTTACAACAAGGAGGTCCTAGGTTTGAGACCGGAGCTCCACGAATTTACATGTTCTCCCCAGGTTTCCTCTGGGTACTCTGAAAACATGCACATTAGGCTAATTGACTGTTTAAAATTTTCCCTAAGTGTGAGTGATCGTGTGTGTGAGTGGTTGTCTGCAGTGGTCTGGCAATCTGTACAGGGTGTAACCTGCCTTCACCCATTCTCGGCTGAGATAGGCCATTTCTGCAAATGAGTAAGTGGGTTGTTAAGAAACAATCCCAAGCCAGAGTGCATGAGGAAACTGGCTCAAATATGTATGCCATAACTTATTAATAAAAAAAAGTTAGCTTTCTTTTTCTTTCTTTTTTATTATGAAATAATTCCTTTTATTGAATTTATTGACTGTCTGAATTTAAAAACTCATATTAATATTAATTAATATTGGGAAAGAGTCTTCATGTGTCACAAAAAAAAAAAAAAATTACTGACAACAGTTCAGACTTTTCAACCCCTCTATCTCTGGGATCTATTTATCTAATGAAGAGACATTCGACTTGATCCACATTTGTTTGTTTCAGAGAATTCTTCCATGCACTCAACGCAACCCTCAAGTTTTTGTGTCTCGTTAGCCTGTGGCGCTAATTGCTAACCGCGTCCATCTGGTGAGGGAGAGCCCACATCCAGCTGCCCCTCAGGATACAGATAGAATCCTGTTATACAGCAGTGTGCATGTGTGTGTGTGTGTGTGTGTGTGTGTGTTTGTCTGAGTGTGTAGGCGTATATATCCTCCAGCAGCTGCTGACCCTCACCTTAAAAACACACACACGTACACACAAGCACCAGTCCGTGTCTGGTTTCTATTTGGGTGTCAGGAGGGCGTGCTGCGCTGCACACACCCGACGGCTCTAGGCGTCAAAGCTGTGACATGGCACGCACACACCTTCCCAATTTAGTCCAAATGAAGCCTGACCATTAGTGTTCCAGAGCCAAACCTCAACACACAAGCTGGTGCTCAGAACACCATCGATCTTTATAATAGCAAGAGCTCAGCCTGCTATTGTTCCTGCATTGGGAGTCTGAGGGCGAGATACTCATTTTCTGATTAACCTGGGCAGTACTTAGGTTTTATAGGAGCACAATTGTTAATCTGATATATGTGACTCTCTAGCACCATCCCACCATATTTACAATCCAAATTCCAATCATGCACCAAATCTTGCATTTAAAGGGAGAATGCATACTCCAGGCTGATGCAACAGCCATCTGTGAGTGGGAGTCCATGGGAGCTAATTGGCCGAGCTCTAATGGGAGGTAGGGATCGCATACGCTCACCTCCCTGCCACTCGCAGTGAACACCAGCCAATCATGGGCGTCTGTGCACTCATTTGTACAAAGGGGCAGCAGTTTGTAAAGAGGCGAGTGGCATCATTGCATGTCATGGAGGGGGTGTGTGCATGCCTCCCTGGTTGGTGTGTGATAGGTAGGCAGCACATGATGGGTGGGGATTGGATACATCCCAAAAATGCCACAAAACGATCAGTGAACTTTGCGTGACCTCCAGGGATTCCCCAGTAGGTTCGATATCAAGTGATGTAAAAGTATGTCATTACCACAGTAAGCCTATAAAAATGCCTTCAGCAAGCCCCTTCGGTGACAAACTTTTACCTATCCCTCGCAACACTGTGAAAGTCAGCTTCTGATTGGCTCTTTCACCTCTGCTTATTTCACGGCCTTTCAGATAAGCATAGATAATCTGCTATATCTAAACATACGGCCCTGGCGACTTCTGACTGGTTTGGTGCTGGAGGGTCATGTATTTGCTTATATCTGTGTGACATGACACCCAGGCAGTGCAGCTTATACAAGGTCTGAACTCACCCATACCGGATCTCACATTTCTGTATAAACGCTGAACATTAATTTACATCATATTACTTTTGGTAATTTTGGACTTTTACTTAGACTGTGACCTCATTGTCGTACTTTGTATTTACATTACCTGCACCATTATATGGTATCCACCAGTCTGCACCAATTCCTCTTTTGTTCATTCAGGATCACGCGGAGGGCGGAGCCTATCTCAGCCGACTCTGGGTGAAGCACACATACAACCATACACACTTTCACTCTCTCCTAAGGGCAATTTGGTACAGCTAATTGGCATAATGTGCATGTTTTCAGACTGTTGGAGGAAACTGGAGGAGCCAGATGAAACCCATACAAGCACATGAACAACATGTAAACTCCACACAGAAACACCCTTGTCCACCCCGGGACTTGAACCCAGAACCTTCTTGGTGTGAGACAGATTTGCAAACCACTGTGCACACTATATACCTCTGGCTGGTCACTGAGGGTTTTTGATTCAGTCTTTTTTTTTTTAATGGAATTTCACGTTTATTCTGTTGGACAGTAAATTTGAGCCACTTGGCTGTTTTTCTGCCTGTAATTAAAATACATACAAACTTGTCAAAGGCTGCAGAAATATTTAGGCCAAAAGTTGAGTTTTCTTGCTTTTGTTTTCTTCGCCGCACCCAAAACATCTCCCTCGACTGTCAACATTCAAACCAGATTAAACAGCACTCTGAGTGTGTGTGTGTGTGTGTGTGTGTGTGTGTGTGTGTGTGTGTGTGTGTGTGTGTGAAGCTGATGCAATATTTAGCATTCTGTATTATTCATCGAGTTGCCTCCTTCAGGCGATGATGCAAGGTGGTGTGAGGGAGAGTGCTCAATCACTCACTCACTCGCTCACTCATTTGCCATACCACTTTCTCCTGCTAGGGACGCGGGAAGACTAAGGCCCTTCTCAGCCAACACTGGGTGAAAGCGGGGTACAATAAACAGTTCATCAGTCCATGCATCACCAACACATCCATTCACACCCACGCACACCTTAGAGCATTTTGGAGCAGCCAATCAACCTAATGTGCATGTCTTTGGAGTGTAGGGGAAAACTGAAGTACACGAAGGAAACCCACACAAGCACAGAGAGAACATGCAAACTTCACACTTTTTAAACCCGGGACTGTCTTGCTGTGAGGAAGATGTACTACCACACCTCTGTGGTACCCAGGCAGTGTGTTGATTTTCAAAAATCTTTTGACTTATTGTATTTAAACATTACCCATCCATCTGATTTAGATTTATAGTTATAAAATGTGAATTCTGAGGCTTTATGCTGCTCTTCCTTGGTGGATAAACCACAGCTGAGCTTATATTATAAGCCTCAAAACATTGACATGTCCAGGAACAGAAGGACGTCCGGTTACCCAAGCAGCACTGCAATTTTATAGTAAGAATATAAAGGCTAGAAAGCTACATTGTCAAATGTAGCATAAACACATTGATGGATTCCTGGAAGACTGTGAAACCTTTTTTCCCCCCTGATGGCTGTACTATTGTTTTTGGACACTGGGATGCTCAAAAATACATAAGCATACACCAGCCACGTTATGCCTCTACAACTTGATTGCACATTTCTAAATTTAAAATAGCATACACGATCCAGAGGCTGCAAAATAGGCTGATGAGAGCGTGTCTGAATGCAGGTCTGTGTCCAAGACCTCTCAACAGTTACGCCTAAATCTTCTGAACTCAACCCACATGTGGGCGTTACGTCACTTGGCTTTTCCCAAAAACTGGCCTTCACTGGTGTTTGTGTTCATGCACACATTAGTGCGTGTTTAAGCTCATCATTAGACTTCTGCTAACGTCCATGTCACAACTCACTCTTGGTGTTTTTGGAAAGCTACAGCACTGGCAAATTGTATTAACTGACAAGTTCTCGTTCCTCCAATCATCCTCTATATGCATGTACTTCAAAAAAACTTTTGGCAAGAGTGTTTTGAGTCCTTATAATCAGGCGTATAATAGCCACAAGGGCCAGAAGACAAACCGAATGTGCCAAGGAGCTTGTGTTCTTTCCGGGTTTTAGCAACCTGGAAAACTCTCTGGCTAAATATATTACTGAGTTGTGAACAGAGGCTGACCCGAACCTTAATCAGGGTCACATGACTAATGCTACACGTGACAGGAGCTGCAGCTTCATGTGCTGTTATGTCCCACTGACACTGGCCCCATGTTCTGATTGTATAGCAAAAAGATATCCGTTCCATCCCATATTTGTGTAAAATTACATCTCTGATTCTGATTACATCTCCACATGTGGCCATAATGCGTAGGCCTGTTTGCAGCTAAGCAAAGACAAATGAATGTCACTGCCACCAGCACAGCGACAGCCTTAAACCACATCAGAATGCACCACCCACCTGCCCAATTACTGACCACAAAACATTCCTGCCCACCAAGACAGGCAACCCGTGACTGCTCCATGTGCCAAACTAAGATGTGTTTGCCTAAGATAAAGGTTAACCGTTTGATAACCTCATGCTCTGTTAAAGAAAACAAATCGAAAATTTTTAGTAAAAGTGGACCAACACAATCATTATTTCGTTTTAGCAATTTAGTTCAAATTCAGAGGTCAGTTCTTTTTGAAATAATTTCAAAGTATATTTAAAAATGGTCTGGCAGAACCCACGCCTTCGGCTGCTACCCAGCTTACATTGCACCCGACCCCTATTGCCCCTCCCACAGGTGGTGGGTCCATGGGAGGGCAGACTAATGTCTCCTATTTGGGCTTGACCATGGAGCTCCATGGGCAGAAGCCCAACCACCAGGCGCTCACCTTCGAGCCCCTCCCCCAGGACTGGCTCCAGGGGTGGACCCTGGTAAACCACGTCCGTGCAAGGGAAACTGTGTCCTTGTTATTGTGCTCATAGTGGTCTTGTGAACCGCACTTAGTCTGGACCTTCACCTAGGACCTGTTTGCCTTAGGTGACCCTACCAGGGGCATAATGTCCTTGACAGCATAGCTCCCAGGATCATTAGAACACGCAAACCTCTCCACCCGATAAGGTGGCAATTCGAGGAAAGGGACATCTGGGAGTCATTGCTTAGGCTGCTGCCCCCGCAACCCGACCCCGGAACAAGCGGAAGAAGATGAATGAATAAATGAATGAATGAATTTAAAAATGGAGTGCGATGGCCTGGTGAGCTGTCCAGGGTGTACTCTGCCCTCACCCAGAGTCGGCAGAGATGGGCGGGTTCAAATTTGCTTCGGGCATCAAATCTCATCTGAGAGCCTTTCTGGGTGGAGTTTGTAGGTTCTCGCCATGCTTGTGTGGGTTTCCTTTACTGGGTGCAGTTTGCAGGTTCTCCCCATGCTTAGATGGGTTTCCTAGAAGTACTCCAGTTTCCTCCCTCAATCCAAAGACATGCACATTTGGTCACTAGGTGACTATAAATTGCCCATAGGTGTGAATATGAATTTTTTATTGTTTATGTATTGTATTTTCCTGCAAGGAAAATTATTGCTTCTGCATTTAACACATCCAAAATGAGCACACACACACACACACACACACACACACACACACACACACACACACACACACACACACACACA
>JAOUQZ010000029.1:12140263-12153120 GCA_028564935.1 Neosilurus hyrtlii
CACTGCTCTGAGTGTGAGCTAATAATATATAAAAATAATACAGAATATGAAATATAAATATAAATAAATAAATAAAGAGCTCATCTGACAAGAAACACATTCGCCAAATGAGCAATAGACAAGAAAGAGATGCAAATAGATGAAAATGTTGCTTTTTTTATCGGATGTCCCTTAAAATCCGGTAATGTGTGACTGCTGCCTTAGCACTACTGCGAAATGTTTGAAGGCTAGCTGATTACCATTTCTGACTTAATGATAAAAATAGAGTGTGAAACCCTTTGAAAGCAATAAACAACCTCTAATATTCCAAATAATAATCATCTGATTAGTAAAAGAGGCTCGCAAAACCACTACATTCCAAAACCTTTTGCCAAACATTAGTTAAGCACCCAGATCATGAGATCGATGGTCCATCTTTCTTGAACATCAGGACTTTGGTATGAGGTTGAGGGAAAAAGAACCTTTTCACATTGTAGAGAACGAGTTCATTAAAATCTTCTCCAAGCTTCTTCTGGGAATCCATATAAAACATGTAGCAGCTATAAATATTGTTTAGCTTGCAGCTTTTAACAAAAACTTTTTAGCACAGCAGTACAGTAGGTTTCTCAACGCTAAGCTCAAAACTGCTCTGAAACTTTCCCAAGGAACAAATCAGTTTACTTAAACTTTATAAATATATATAAACTTCCAGGAAAATCAATGATGTACTTATGGCTTCCCGAGGCCATTTCTTTGTTGTGGGTGCATGAGCGTTATTTTTCACAGTCCATAAAGTATTCTTTCTCCAACCCACAACCATTACTCGCAAGTCCAGCACAAGATGAGAGAGGAGGGAAAAGTTGTTCATCAAATTCTGCAGAAATATGACTCTTTAATTATTGCCACGGCAGCAGCATGGGGTTGCAATCCATGCCTACAATCATTTTCATATGATCCTTGACATGCAGCTGCCTTCATAGTGCAAAGGGGCCATCTTGGTGTCAGTTAGGCTAAGATGAAAGACCTCAAGGGCTTAGGTCCATAGACACTGGCCAGGTCAGATCCATAATACATTCCTGACTGCCCTCCTGATCACTGATCAAGGGCAATCGCAGTGCAAGAATGTTCCTCTTTCCAGATACCCCTCTTGTAGATTTGTAGCAATTGATGACTTACAAGCAAATTCAAAACTGAGCAAAATCCATTTTGCCACACTGCTAAAGTCAGCAAGTTTCCCAACCATGACTAACTTGCTTTTGAAGTAATGTTGGTCCATTGAAGGAAATCTTTTTTTCTCCTAAGAATATGCTTTCAGGGCAATTTGGGATCCACAGCAACAGTTTCAACCCATAATGTTTTGCGAGGTATGAAGCTACGAGCAGATAGTCAAAGGCTTCTCTTACGCTTTTGGTTAATGGCCCTTTCAGCAACTAAAAGCACCTTAGTTACAAATTTGCTGAAAGTGGCTCACCGTAAACAGCTTTAACCTTCCCCTACCTTTCTTCCCTCCCCAGAATGCCACAGCGCTCATAGAGATAGTAAAGATCGAGAATTATACTGGGACTCCATGTAGAGAAGCCATGAATCATCAGAGCCTGCTAATGGCCTGCCGTGTTTAAATATCATTACTTTGACTGTAGGGACTTGAGGACGCTGCCAAAGGGGGCATCTTTAACCCCGACAAAGTTGCTATTAGGCCATGACAAAGTGCAGGTCTGGCCAATCAAGCAGACACCAAACAAATCAAGATTTATGGTCACCAACTCCCACTGTAAGCAGAGGGCGAAAACAGGGATGTGCACCAAGAAATTAATGGGAGAGAATAAGAGGGTGAAAGGTTTTGTGAAAGGGATATGATTAAGACTTGGAAAGGCTGAGAAAATCTCTTCACATTTTAGACAAGCCAAAAGCACGTAAGTGTTTAGGCCTACAAACATAATGAAGTATTTCAAAGTACTGGCAAAAGCAAGCTTCACATGGACTTAAACCACAGTAAAACATCACACAGGACACAAAGAATTTTACATTTATTTAATTCTGCTTAAATACATGCACTGTTATCGTATATTTGGCGATACGGAGTAAGGATTTCTGCCCCATGAGCTACTATAATACTGCCACACCCCCTTTTGTTCAGTTGCAGGAACACTACATAAATGATCTAAAATTACCAAGAGAGGTAAGTTTGTTGTTATGTGAGATGCATGGCTGGCTCTAACCTCCACCCAGCTGTGCCTGTTGTGTTGCTCCATCATGCCCAGTTGAACTCCATTCGGCTCAGCTGTCCATGCAGATGGCAACAGTGATCTAATTGGCCAAACCCACTACACGCCAGAGAGGTTATGAATGCAGCATGATAAGATACAGAGCTGTGTATGATGTTGACAATTTAATAGATTTATTAAAGACAAAGAAGAGTGACCTGTGGATTGGAATAAAATAAAAGCTGTCTAAACGTCCTCAGTCAAAGACTCATCCTTAAATTGTCATGGATGCCCTGCTGACCCAGGCCATGTCTTTCTTTTTTGCTTACATTTCAGAAATGAAATCGTATGGGGTATTAACCATCAGTCATTTTACACACGTTTATTGTAATTGTAGATGAAAAATGTCCAAAAATTCAAATTCTGTAATACCAATTAGTAGGAACATATGATATGAATATGATAGTTTATTTCTTTTTGTTACTTTGATAGTTTATTCTTTACATTTTGGACAGTCGTACTAAGCATTTCACTACATATTGTACTGAGTATAATTTGCATGTGACAAATAAAAAATTAGAATTTTGCATTTGTTGAATCTTCTTTGAAAAAAAAGGGGGGGATTAAAGTGGGTAAATTTGAAAATAAATGAGGATCACTGCAGTGGGGTCAGTGAAGCGTGTCAGAAAGTGGTGATTCTTTATTTTTTTATACAAATAGAATTAACAATCCATGATTATCCAAGTTATTACACTTATTATTGCATTCTTACAGTTGTCTGATTATTACCATTTTCAGTGGCAAGAAAAGAACAAAGAAGAAATATTATATTTAAAAGTTCGGTTTTGTTAAAAAAAATATGTTCAGAATAAACATACTGCTTAAAGGTTGCACTAGTGGCTCCACTGGTTGATTTGTACTGACAGCTAAACACTTACTGACTTGTGAATCAAGTCTGGACTGAGAACGGGCATAGACGCCATGCCAAAGCTAACCTGTAACAGGAGGCTATGAGCGCTGGCTGAAGGAACTGGAGATGGAGGAGGGGGATGTGTTGAAAGGAGGGAAGGAGGAAGGGAGGGAAGGAGGAATGATCTGCTAACCAGAAGAGATGAATGAAAGAGAAGAAGGGCTCGCGGAGCGTCCGGGGAATTGTTTGAGGGGAAACAGTGTCCGTTTGTGGCCGGTGATAATACTTTCCATTCAACAAGGCCTCGCAGTGCACCGATTCCTCTGATTGCAGCCTGGCGCCCTGCTGGCGAGGCTCAGTGCTGAAATTAAATCCACTCTGTACAGTTATAAATTATAAGCCTCTATAAACAATGCCGCCACAGGGAACAGAGCAAGACTGAAGAACAGAAGCTGATTATTGAAGACAACACAGAGAACTGCTACATGATTGTAAGATTTACTTCAACCTCCATTATCACGACGGAATTACCTGGTTTTGGAATATCACAATAGCCAAATGCCTACAAAAGAATGTCCACTACGAAGGATATGTTTGTGGCGAGTTAAGAAAAACTCCTCAAGTTGCGAAATGATGTTGCTCTCGTTGACAGGATCTGGATTCCAAAGTTTGAGATAGGCTAACTAACGCAGTGACCTGAAACACTTGGCTCGGCACAGGAATGGCAACTCAAAAGCACTCACGCACTCCAACTCACACGGCTCTGCTGTCTGCTTGTATGTTTGTGCGTCCCTTTCTGTAGAAACCTTTGAATTTATAATATCATTTTTACAAACAGTTGACAAGAACGAAGCTATCTACTGTGTACTAAAAAAATAATGCATATAAATTACAGGCATTATATTGATTATTAAATATACTCCTAGAACTTTTTGAGGTTCTTTTTTGACTTCTTTTAAACAGCCTTACAGAAAATTGAAAAACCACAAAACAGAGCTCTCAACAAGAAGATGGTCCCCCAGTATCCATTGACCTAGACTCACATTGCCTCTACAGGTCTTTGATTGAACTGCGTGTGGAGAGGAAACCCTGGTTTGCTTTGTAAGGTCAAATCAACTGGAGGAAATGGCTGGTGAGGCTAAAGGTAACGTGACAGCAAGTAAGCAAAAGCAGGGGGCTGATGTTAGCCCAACCTACTGCCTCAGTCATCGCTACACAACAACCGCATATTTTCCAGGGAGCCAATGTTTAACCAAATCAGTATGGGGGGAGAGCAGGAGCAGACGAGCCAGAAGAAAGGGCAGATTGCTTCGGAAAGCTAATCTGATCCGAACCTGCTTAAGGAAATCATGCACGACTGCATTTTTTTGGCAAGCTCTATGAAATGCCTTGCAGTTTGGATCAGTAACCACAAAACAGGTAAAAACAAACATTAAGATTGAAACAAGAGATTCAGAGCACAAATAGCAAGTAAAATTCACTCGATCACACATTGGCCCCATCAGATACTGTTTACTGTGCTGTCCCCAGTCAGCACTTGTATGTGGGAATCATGTGGGAAGTAAGTGGGTGAAAAATGGGTCCCATATGGGATTGACCGCTAGTTTCATAGTTTCCCTATGTCAACTGACCGCATGTGTATGTAGGCTCTACCTGGGTTATGCCTGGGCTACATGGACAACAAGTGGGCATGGGCCCAAAATAGGAATTTTAACTGGGGCCTACTTAAGTCAAATAACTGTGTCCCAGATGGGCCCACTATGTGGGTCCTAGTTGGGTTTCTTATGGGAAATGAATTCATGTAGGCAGTTGACATGGGGCCACTATGGAGCCCATAGACAATCCCATATGTCACCCATTCTTCAGCCCACTTACTACATGGTTCCCACATACAAAGGCTGGCTGTCTGTGTTAGCTTGGTGTAGCCACCTCGTGGCGTTTTCCTTCCCTGCTGAAAAATAGATTAGATCAGTATGAACTCCTTGCTGGTACAAGCTGGGTTATTCTGGTTCTTACATATCTGATACTGGTTTTTAATTGTAATGAGCACTGACTAAAAAAAAACTAGTAAAGCTGGTCTTACTGGTTACTTCCTTTTAACCAGCATGCATTATTTGTCATGCTGTTTTTAAGCATTGATCAGGCTTGATGATATATCACTTCAATGCCGAGCATGCTTTTGTTGATGTGCCGAGAGGAAAGATGCTCCACAGCCAGTGCCCGCCGTGGTTTTCAGGAAATATAGCAAATGCTTTTGTGTTTAGGTGCATGGAGCAGGGAGAAGGCGGCTTGAGAGCATATGTTTTAATAGTTTCTAGGGCCTGCTCTTGTTTCCTGCCTTAGGATGAGACCTGTCAGTTCACATAGTCCATGACATGCAGCAGCAGCAGAGGGAAAAAGAAAGAGAGAGCAGCAGGACCGTCTTGTAAACGCTTGACTTTCCTCAAAGGGGTAAAAATTGCTTCTGGTGTGTTCTGTTTTAAGTTTGATGCAAAAAAGAAAATATCCAAGGGATTCTTCATTAGAAAAAAAAAGCATAGTCTTTGTTAACTCTGATGGCAGTCAATGGTGCGTTATGTGGCCGATGCTCACAATTAGCATCAATAAAGCCTCCTGCAGGGATCAAGAATAAACAGTACAGTCTTTATTCTCGATGACCTCGGGCTTCTAGCTCCACAGTGTCTCGCCCATGTCTGTCACCTGTCCATCCAGGTGTGGCTGAGAGCCACAGGTCCACACAGAGAGGCTTTGTGCGCCACAATGAGGCCATCGGGTCTCGGATCAGCTAACTAGTTAGCACCATATCCCAGCTGTCCCTGGGGCTCTTTTCCTCTTTGAGTTCCAGAACAATATCAACTTTTTCCCTTTTTGCTAAGACAAACTAAAAACAAAGGTTTAACCACCAAACACTGAAACTCACAAGTTTTGCTTCTGACAAGCTTTAATATAAAGCTTGTGATATGAAGACAGAAGGATTTGGTTCAGGAGCTCTAACTGTGAATATGAGAGCCATCTTTTAATATAATGAAATCCTATGTAACAGGAACATCATGTACCATAATTGAAGTAAAGACACCCATCAAAATAATTTTTTACAACAACACCAATAATAATAATAAATAAATTAATTAATAAATCAACAGTGCATGCATTAAAAACTACATGCTGAATAGTGACGGGCTGCTCTAAACATGTTGTGGTCTATCAACCAACACAAAACAAGATGATTCTAAAACCTTAACCCACATGAAAACCCCACACTTCCCGTTCAAACTGCTGCAAGCCATCTGTGACCTGTCGGTTTAACAACCATGTCTGGTCGAGGAAATAAAGAGATGCATGCTTGTTGTGTGAACTTTTAAGACCTGCTACTTTTTGAAAGAAAGGAGACCACTCACTGTCGAACAACTTGAGTTTTATAAAGGCTTTAGGCAATTGGTCCCATCTCCTGCACATCACATTATAAATACATATTATGTTGGTGTTGGACAACATGCCTGTGTGGGACTGTAGTGTTAATAGCAAAGCTTTTGCACGGACCCCCATGGAACAGAGCATGGAACATGACTTTGGTGGATGTCCCATATCCGTGCCATCACAGGAAACCAAATAACTCTGCTGAGTCACCAATAAAAAAACGGACTCATTATTAATAACAAAAAAAAACAAACAAACAAAAAAAAAGGCCCATACATCATTGCTCAGACTCGCACAGAACAATAAACACACAAGCTAACTCAGGAAGGCTGGCAAACTTTCAATGAGCAAAACAATGGGAGCTCGGAACATGAATTCGTTGAACAGATAATTAAACCAAAAAGACAGAAGATACAAATTAACAAATAAATCAGTGAGTAAAAGGCAGTGAAAAGAAAACTCGGTGTTCACTTTTCTTGCTTTTGTCCAAGACCGTAGTCGGGAAACACAGGGGAGATTTATTTCCTCCAGGGCAAATGTTGTTTCAGCCATAGCAGGAGCCACACTATTCATATAAAACGAGCCTTGGACACCTATCAATAGGGATGATAGAAATCATGCTAAATCTATACATTAAATAATATATGTTCCTGCTTTTATGCTGTTCTTCTCCCTCCTACTACAAGCATCAGTTAATAAACAAACTTGATAGGAAATTATGGCCATGATCATGAGCATAGAACAAACCCCTTTCATTTACCTAAATACTCTCAGTCCATGCTCCATTCCCACTCTCTTCTGACTAACTTTTCTCCTACAAGGCAGCCCTGTCCACATCATACGACCCTTATCTGTGTTCCATAAAAACTCTCAGGGTTATTAGGCACATATTTTACATTTGGCTGTCAAGTGCATCTTTACGAACCTAGACTGAGCAGAGGACCTTAGTATTCCAGCATCTGGCTTTGATGTTACAATTAATGTGCCCTTTGCCACATGTGAGCAGAGAGAGAGAACTACAGCGCAAACTGAAAAGATGATTGGAGAGGATCACTTTTAGACAGACTGGTACTCCAAAAAAAAAAAAAAAACCTGAAAATGAATATGTTCCCTGTACATGTAGACTTTATTTACACATTAAATAAGGTTTAGATTCCTGAGACCCTCATGACAGGTGTTATGGTGTCGCATGAACTACACAACAGTGTCCTATTCATTTATGAATGAGACTTGAAATGTAGAGAATTTATTTATTCGCTGAACTGCTTAATCCTTTTAAAGTCGCAGGAAGGCTGCTTCATATCTCAGCTGACTCTGTGCAAAGGTGGAGTACACTCTGACCAGCACACCAGTCCATTTCAGGGAAACACACACACACACAACCATTCACACTCACACTTATGGGCAATCTTAACAGCCAATTAGCTTAATGCGCACGTCTTTGGATTGTGTGAGGAAACTCGAAATACCCTGAGGAAACCCACACAAACGGGAGAACATGCAAACTCCTCACAGAAATGTCCTCAACGAACCCGAAACTTTCTTGCTGTTAAGTGGACTTGCCACTAAGTCACCGTGCCGGCCCAAATGTAGAATACCAGTTCGGAAAAGTTTCACAGGATGCTATTTTTTGTTCAACTACATTAAGGCAGGTTAAGATATGCAAAAAGTGCAATAAATCACTTACTATTTAAATTCCCTACAAAATATCGAGTTAACTGTGTGGAACAATATTAAGTCTTTATTTAGTAAACAGAACAATACGACTTATGACGGACCCGATGTACGACATTTCGAGTTTACAACGCTCGTGCCATAAGTCATTAAGAATTCTCTTTCCAGCTTTCAACATTTGCGCCGTAAATACGAATCTAGCGTGGACGAATCTAGATCCTACACACGGCAGTTCAGTCTCACTGCACCGACCGAGGATTCTCCAGCTTCCTCCTCCCCATAAGCCTGTCTCTACTTCTACTGCAACTCCCTTTCCAGTGTGCAGGTCAACCGCAGAAGTATAAATAAGGAATTGTTCTCTTTTTGTTTGTTTCATTTTATTAATATTTTATTTATATTTGTCCTCCTTACTGCTAGTTATGCTTTCATGTGTCATAGAAATGCGTTTTTACATCCTAGATTATCATTTTGCTACTGCATTAGCAGAGTGGAGTGGTGGGATCTGACTTACTACAAAATCTGACTCACACCGTGACGTAGGAACAGAACCCTGTCCTAATTCGAGGACCCCCTTTGCTTGTACAACAATTTTATTAAATCATGAAAAATCAAGATATATTGCCAAGACAGATGTGGTTAGACCCCCTATAGGCCTCTCTCTTTTGGAATATCAGTCATCGTCCAAATATGCACCCGTAAAGACACTTTCAGACAGAGGATTGAGGACCATCTGCCTTTTATTGTAAACTAAGCAGAGCAATAACATCTGTATTAGCAGTATTAACCATTTGATTGTAAACAAGGAGAAGGGACCTAATATCACTCCTTGTGGAACACCAGAGGGAAAAGAAAGACTTCACCTCTCTCCTGCTTTGTCTTCATCGCTGCACATCAGAGGACCCCATAAAACGCTACGAAGGCATGTAATTTTTGGACAATTTCAAAAGGAGGTCAGGCTGGTATGTAAGAAGGCACTTTGCCTGGGCTAAAACAACAGTCAAGCGGGAGCCGCCACCACTGCATCTGCATCCAATTATGCACCACATCCTAGCAGTGATCCAGAGTAACGAGAACAGCACGGCAATGGCTGTGGCTTGGAGAGCAGTGTCAAATCTGAGTTGTTGTGTACAAGAGCTGAGATCATTCATTAGCAGGGACGACAAGCGGAGAAGATGCCAGATATAAGCAGAGAGTATTTTTTTTTAATCGTTAGGTGACATTCACATCTCATTAAACTTGAACTGCCTATAATCATGTGTTTTGATTATATAATAAGTATTTGTCTTGTCTAGGAGCTTCACGATTTGGCTGGTTATAGTTTGATAAGATTAAACAGTGACTCAGTACATTCAGTCCCTGTGTGTGACATAGTAAACCTGTACATTACAAAATAAACACGGAAGCTAATCTGCACTCTGAACAACTGGCTATGTGGCAAATGCTGGTCAGCATCTGTCATGGTTTTGTGGTTTAATATTACTCTGATAGCATGTGACTCAGAGCAGTGTATCTCAATCTGGCAGTCCCGATGAGTTGCCTGTTCCATGTGTCACTCAGAGAGAAAAAAAGAGAGAGAGAGAGAGAGATTGTTGTTGCATACTTTTGAAGAACTGTAAAAATATATTGTTATTTATTAATTTATTTGTTTAGATGGGTTTACATTTCTTTGAACCTGAAGGAGAAAGTGAGACAAGTAGCTACTAAGCCACACTCAGGGAACAAACCAGTTTCAAACCATGTATGTTTGCTCTTCATTCTTCACACCTTATTTAGGGAGTTCCTGCATGGAGTTTGCATGTCCTCACAGGGGGTTTCCTCTGGGTACTCCAGTTTCCTCCCAAAATCCAAAGACATGCACATCAGGCTAATTGGCTATTCCAATTAAATCTGCACTTCCTAGGTGTGGATATGGATGTGAATGGTTGTCTGTATATCATGGTGCAATGGTCTGGTGAGATGTTCAGGGAGTATGCCCTGTGTCTGCTAAGATAGGCCCAACTATTAGTATTAAACTGTTTGGCAAATAAGTGAAAAAGTTGAAGATGGAAAAGTTATTTAAACAGTGTCCTTGCTTTTAAAAAAAATCAGAATCATAAATCAGGTGCAGCCTGAAAAAAATCCAAGATTTTATTTTTAAGCCATATCACCCTCATTTGAAAGAATAGACCCTTGGTGTGTTTATCCCCTCAGGCATGTAAGGTTGTACCAATTGGACTCTATTGTTAAGCAAATAAGTGCTCATGGTGTGAGAACTTTATCGAGAAAGTGATTCGACCCCAAACGATTTGGTGTATTTAAAAGATGCAATTGTCCATAGACCTTGTTGAGGTTTATTGCGATATAACCAAGTTTGCCTGGCTTTACACAAACACACTTTTTGTGAATCATCAGCCAATGTGGTCACAGGAAATGTCTTCATTCGCGCATGTATGCACTCTGACGACAGCTTCGAGCAGCAGACCTTCTTTGTGAAGTGTTTCTGGAAGTCTCTGGAGGTACTGACCTATCTGCATCTGTAGAAGATGCAGTCTAACCCCCCTGCTCACTTTACACACCTTCAGGAGACACAATTTTAACGCATTCTCCCTTATAAAATAAAACATGTACTCTTAAGAAGCTTGTTCTAAGCACTATAAAGACATTTTAACCATGAGATGTGGCTTTCCAGTGAAGTGGTCATATCTTAAGACTACATGTGAGTAAGATTAGGCTGGCCACAAATCATATTAACTGTCAAGGGAGCTGAAGGTTGTGCAGTATTTATTTCTATTTGTAGACATTAGTCTAAACAGGGAGAACCCAGCGTGAGAGACAGAAAGAGCAGGATGTGGGGGTGTGAAGTGTTGGTCATGAGAAATATCAGAGGGGTGAGTGTGTGAGGAATTAGTCACGCTTCAGCTCATAAGACGACATTAGCCATGAGAAAAATCCACAGTATGCAGATACATATACAGTTAGCGGTAGACAACACAATGCTAACACAAGGCCCTGAGGAGGAACTACAGATGTGTAGCAGCAAGATGCAAGTAGTCATGACTGAGAGAAGCATCACCAGTGTAGAACATCTGGCTATGTTTCTATAAACAATAGGATAAATAAATGTGTGAGAAACCTGGTTTGTGAGCATAGTATTAGAAGTTAGTATCTCCCACTGTGTGAGACTCATTAGTGACTCAGAACATGAAACTCCTAAAGGAGGTCAGACTGTCCCTTCAGCAGCATGTGAGATGCCCTGGTTGACCTGGGGTCATCTTTCCTTTTCCTCATGGTCATACTTTACCCACAAGACCACCTCATTCATTTGCTAAAATGCGAATAGGTGTGACTGTAAATGGTTGCATGTGTGTTGGCCCTGCGATGGTCTGGTGAGCTGTTGAGGGTATACCCTGCCTTCACCTAGTTTTGGCTGAGATAGGCTCCAGCCCGCCAGAACCATAATAGGATTGAGCGGTCCAGCAAATGAGTGGAAACCCACACAAGCACAAGAACCGCCATGGACTTGAACCCAGGACCATCTTGCTGTAAGGCAGACATGCTAACCACTACGCCAACAACATGCTGCCCACAAGACTATCTACTGTACAGACACAGTACTTGTCTTCAAATACTTCAACCTCCACTTCCTGTGCTTCTAGAAACCCAGCAAGACCTACGCCAACACTGCAGCCTATCTAAACACCCATCAACTCAATGGCTGGGTCTTTTAATCTCAAAATCATATGGCATTGTAGTGTTTACTGGAGTGGAGATACAAATGCGACCCACTTCACAGCCTCCACCATCCATCTGTCCACATACAGAAAAAACTAGGCCTGAACGAGGCTACCAACGTGGTTGTATGGCCATGTAATCATAGACTTCGCCAAAATCCAAATCACATGAAACATTTCATTTACATCTAGGGCTAATGTGTTAATATTAGGATGTATACATTTGTAAGGAGGCTAAGTCATCTGGCCGGTCGTCAGGGGTCTCATTTGTTTCACAAGCTTCAATATTAACAAACACACACACTTTCATGAAGCATGCTCTCTAATTTTGTTGTTGTCAGAAGACACGTATTGAGAGTGTCGATTCCACATCATTTCGAGTGTGGGCTAAATATTTAGACAAGACATTCTGTCAAGGGGTAAATGTGTGTGGCCCCAGCATGAAGAGAGAATGACAAACTGGCCTTGAAGGGACAAATGAGAGAGATGTTGGACAGCTGGCGACCTCACACGCATGTTTCCAGCCTGCCGCGACCGAAAGAAAAGATGCCACGACATTTCTGGCAAACAAACAAGTTTGAGTCGATGAGTGACTCTTCTGTTGCGGTTGTTGGAAGTACAAACAACTGTATGTGTCGCCAAATAAGTTAATGGAAAGTGCAACGGAGATCACCTAGCAACTAACAACATAATAACAAAGCTAAGGTCACAAATGCCATTAAGTCTGAACAACCCCCTAGTCGTGTTTACAATTATAGAAACAGTTGCAGTTTCTCACTTGACACATGATGGACCCCTTTCTCTAAGTGCTATGATGCATTTTCATTTTGAAGTAGTGTGGAAGTATTGTTTAGATATAGATATGTTAATCTATAAATTACATATAGATTAGAATGCCTCCCGAACGCCTCCCTGGTGTGGTGTTTCGGGCATGTCCGACCGGGAAGAGACCCCGGGGCCGAC
>JAOUQZ010000029.1:12162929-12174107 GCA_028564935.1 Neosilurus hyrtlii
CTATCCACCACTGTGTAGAATCAAAAACCAAAGGAAATGTTCGCTTTATGAGGTCTATCACATTACAAGAGCTCAAAAAAAGTCAATACAGCTGTCTGAGAGTTCCATTGATCCAGTGAAAGTGAGATACTGTACTGGAACTCAGTTCTGATCAGACACTGGGGTATTGTAACAACACACACACACAGTCAAATTCAAGAACCACGGATGACAGCCTCATCCAGTATATGAGTAATCAAGTTTCATATATGATATCCAGGTTTGTGAGTCGTTGTATTGGTGCTGAGAGTTCTTTTTGTTCGCTGAAATATACTGGGATAATGTAGCACCCCTACAGCATGTGTCCAAAACAAATGAGGATGAGTCAACACAACCGACTCAGGACAATAACCTCATCCCTCATCTCAAAACACAATGCTGTTTCTTACTCAAATAAATAAATAATTAAATAAGAATAGATCAGTAAATACGTACGTAAGCGAGAAGGAAAGATGAAGTGTGTGTGAGAGAGAAAGGCAAGTCATGTTGGCGTGGGCTGTACTGAAGGTATGATACAGTGATGGGGTGTGATAAGGGAAGGCGCCGTACTGGTCGGAACTGCGACTGATGAGCAACCGCACGCTTACAGATAAGACACACACACACACACACACACATGGCTGCTCAGTGGCCACATCAACATTACTCAGACTTTTGATGAACATCACTATTTCACATGCTCATAAAGATTGATAAAGGAAAAATATTCGAGGGGATAAAAATAGAAAAAAAAGACACACATTTTAAGCAGGACCACACACTCGAACAGTTAAGCAATCACGCCCTTTTTGTTTTGTCTCTTCATTCAGGATTCGTGCTGTATCTCAACCAAGCAAGACATGGAGGCTGTCATTACTGGCACTGTCTTAGAAAACAAAGATTCAAAGTTCAAACGTTTGTGTGGCTGCTATCATGTGGAAATACACAAAGGATAATATACGTTAAAAAAAATCATTGCTTTTTATTCTTTAATCAGACTTAGCAAAGATATAGTGACTGCATACATGGCATAAGCAGGGGCTTAGACAAAATACATGGCACTAATTGTGCTAGCTTACCATGATGACAATACAAAATCGACTTTGATGTGTACATGGTTTGGATTTAAAAACATGACAAGCTATGCCAAAAAAAGGGGGGATAGACTTTGTAGAGTTTAATGTATAGAGATTTTGGCAGAGCTGGTGTTATAAGAGTAGCATGTCTCCTTTAGGGGCTGAATCAACTTCAGCCCTGGAGGACATAAATAAATAAATCTCATCTAGTTTTCTACAGTCTGAAGTGAAAGCAGGAAAGGCTAACGCTGGGCCCCCCCCCAGCTTATCTCCTTATTAATTTGTATCACTTGTCTTGTTAGTATAATTATCCGTTTAATGAGTTCATGTTCCGTGTTTCCATTCATGTTTTGTGTTTTTCTCAATGAAGGTTTGTATGCCTACCAGACTTAGATTGTGTTTATTATCTGTGAGTCTGAGTGGTAGTGTATGAGCCTCTGTTTTAGGGTTTCAGTTTCATCATGAATGAATCTCTTCTTTTTGTTTGTTTTTTGCTGCCTGTCATCGTCATGCCTGCCATCAGATCTGTTCTGCTCTGCTTAGAAGCTCTGCTAAAAAAGTAAACTTACAGCAAGAGGTCAGGCATTTTGGAGTAATGTGCTCTACATTAATGTTTCAAAGATAGAGTTGCCACACTCATAGTACAACTGTGATTAGTACAAGAAGCTCATACCAACATTGAAGTATGTTGGTAGAATTGTCGAAGTTACTTCACTCATTCAGGAACTTGTCAGATTACAGTTATTGAATCAAATATTAATATCAAAGACTGCTTGAAAATAATGTGAGGTCTAAAGGTTAAAGTAAATTCAGAGGTAAATTCAGAGAAGTGACGGGAAAAAAACAGATTTTTGCTAAAGCATTTATACATCAATAAATGATGTAATCCACTGTAGGCGCATACACAGTGACATTTTTTGCTTTTCTTTGCAGATGCACAAATTGTGCCCTATAAAATCCTTCAAATATTTATTCTTGGTCTATAAAGATAGATAATGCACAATACATCCATGGGGATGACATCAAACAGGACACACCCCGTGGTGTACATGGATAATAAGCGAACGGGTGTGTTTTAGTTTAAACACTACCATTCTAACATATTCAGTCAAAAGTATTAGCTTAAAAAAATAATAATAGCACAGTGGTTTTCAAACAACAAATACCCGGTAAGAAGAGTGTGGGAATTTTCAGTGAAGCATTGAGGAAGCAAACACTCCAGCAATAAGGTCACAAACTATTGTGCAGTGTTTGAACACTGGAGACTGGCTGATTGTTGGAAAATGGTTTTAGCCGTAATGCAATAATACAAAACCCACTTAAAAGATAATCAAATGCACAAGGCGGGGACGAGGCTGTACATGTAGTGTCTTTTGTGAGCAGTTCACAAGACTTCCATCATGGTCACGGCAGTGTTAGAGTTACAGTAGCGAAGAGCACCACGCTAGCAAAACTGCAGACTGAAACTGTTACACAAAGCTAAGATTTAGCCTTAGACTAAATAGAGCATTAAAACAAAAGATATAAATGCAAAGTGAAAACAAAAAGCACACAGTAAAATGTTATTCCTCATGATTAGGGCAAATCCATTAATCTGTAGCGCCCCCCGCTCCAAGAAATATTTAGATTTTGAACGGAGCCTTCTCAACTTAATCACCCCTCAAGCTTTGATTTCTCACGTGAGTGGACAATCTGTCTTTAAAACTCATTTTGGACCCTTTCTTTGACCCTACCATTAACCAGCTTAATAACAGCTTCTTATAAACTCAGCATGTATCAAGTTTCCAGGGTTTTTTTTTTTTTTTTTACTCTCTCACATTGCTCTCTTATAAATAAGGCCACATTTAATGCAATGTTTTGTGTTCACTTCAACAAACATTTATCTTTATTATTTGTTGTCAAATGACGATTTGCACATCTTTCCATTAAATAAATAACCTCGATCGTCTAAGTCTGACAAATACACATTAAATCAGAAATGTCCGTTCAATTACAACTGACAAAAACTTTCTCTACGTCTGTCTTGAACGTTAAAAAAAAAAAATCCCAAAATACAACAATTAATATTTTCAATTAGACTTCAGAAGTTATCGTCTCACTCACTTATTTGCCGAGTTGGTTAATCCTCTTAGGGTCACGGGGAGGTCGGAGCCTATGTCAACCGACTCTGGACGAAGTTGGGCTACACCCTGAACAGCTCACCAGACCATCACAAGGCCGACAGACACACAACCATTTACACTCACACCTAGGGGCAATACGGAACAGACAATTAGCCTCATGTTCATGTCTTTGGACTGTGGGAAGAAAACAAAGTACCCGGAGGAAACACCTAAGCCCAGGACTTGACCCCAGGACATTTATGCTGTGAGGCACACATGCTAACCTCCTACGTCACCATGCTGCATGCTTGGTTTTAAGCCTGTCCAAATTGTTTCCTGTGGCAATCCTTTATATTTGTGAGACTTTATTAAGATAGACAATAACTAATTAATATCTTTAAAAATAAAAGAAAGAAAAAAAAGAAAGAAAGAAAATGTTCAGAGGTTCAGTAAAAATGACATAATGGATCAAACAGCAATGCTAGTCAATGTCAAAAGGTTTAAGGTGGCTACATGTGGCCATGCACACCTACACAACATATGTGTTCCTACCGTCTAATCTATAAAAGAACATTAGTGGTTCTTTCAGCAACCTAATTGGTTTCAAATGATGCCACAGTCGAATGTTTACTTGCTCACCCTTGTTACCATGTTTACTCGGCGTATGCAGCTGCCTTCTGTTATATTACGAATCTCAGGGGACTTGACACATAGAGACCCATTATCACTAATTGAGAGAAATCTCTTACCCATTAGCTGCTAAAGCTGAAAGTGCATTGCTGGAGCCTGCTGGCTAGGCTAGGCTAATTACACTTTTAACCCAATGGTAAGCATCTCTTGCACACTTAGGTTGCTCCCATTTCCTTACTTATCAGGCCTTTCAGAAGGAAGCCAGGCCTCAGCCTCTCAGGGTTCAGTCTGTGTTCTCAAAAATGACTCATTGAATTATATCATGGCTAAGCCAGGCTAATTGGCTTCATTTGTACGCTGAGTTAATTCAATATCAGACAAGAGGAGTGCAGGCTAAATTTCATTAGAAGTGACAGGGACCTCATTGACTACACCAAATTGGAGAGAACAACGTTAGGCTACTTCCCTCACCTACCGTATCCATCCATAATGTACTTCTTTTAGCTTATTCAGGAACTGCAGAATGTCAGAGTGTAGAAGTCCTTTAAATCCTGTCAAGAACACGTTAAATGATCAGGGTTTGTAGCCCTGTACCTTGTTAAGCCTTGATGGGAGTGCATGTGCAAATGTTCACAAAACAGTGGCGGTTCATGTTACGTGTTTAATCTACAAAGAAGAAAGAAAAAATGTGAGACAGGTTAAAATTTCAGCTAGAAAATGAATTGGAAGTTCCAAATGCGGTATGACTTCAGGCTGCTCGCCAGAGTACGTAGCGCATGCTCCAATCAACATTCTGAACCAGGGAATCAGAAAACTTTACACAACATTAAAAGTGCACTCCTGCATGAAGTACAATGTGCTTAAGTGGTTCTTTTTACTTTCCACTCAATTTAAAAGTAGGTGCTAATACACGACTGATCTGGGAGGAAACAGAGCATTGCAACCCAAACGTTTTTGCCTCATAAACAAGCAAATTTATTATAATAAAAGATTTTCCGGTACTACCTCATAAATGCCTTTTGCTATGAATATCTGTTGTACACTACAGCAAAGTCAGGACTTACCTCAAGGTGTATAAATAACATCTTTCAGTATTGTGTAGCATAGCCACTGGTGTAGCCATTTGGCAGTTGAACATGTCTGGTTTGTAGACTGGTGGGTTACCATGATTCTCGACTTGTCACTGCACCAAACCCTCACACACACTGTTTAGTGTTTTTAGTGCATTTAAACCCCAAATCAGCCTGCCACATACTAACCGACTTGCCTTGTGAATGGGACAGCAAGAGCCCAGAACGAGCAAAGAGTGTTTATTAGTGTTGGCCAGACACAGACGGACGTTTGCACTTATGAGCTTAACGGGAAAAAAAAAAAAAGCTGCAAGGAGAATCTAGCACTAGCTTGGCTTCCACTGGGATATCAGTGAGTGACTTTGGATGAATATCTTCCTGTGTCACAATTATCCGTGGCCCGAGGGCCAAGACTAGTTTTAGAGTTTGGGTTGTTTCAGGAAGATTTTATAAGAAATTCCTGTTAGGACACAAACATTGGGGCTAGCGTAGCCTCTGCCAGCTGGAGATACTAATCAAGCACTCAGGGACAGGATGTGGAGGGGTTCACCAAGTGCAATGCTCCACTTCTTCTTCTCTCCCAATCTTCCGTTCTCATTTAAAAGCTCAGCAGATATGGGCCTGATAGGAAGTCTGCAGGATCCTTGATGTGGAGGAGAATCCTTTTTAAATTATAAACTCCCTTGCTAGCTGGCTGAGGGAAAATGGCTGTAAGAAGGAAGACAGTTTTGCAGAAACACAGCAGGAGGCAATAAAACTACCAGAAACTAGAAACTAGGCAGACTGTAAACTGAATGAGATGAGATTGCCAGTGCTACATGGTGAGGGTCAGATAGCAGGCATTTTATTTTGTCCATAAATTACTAATAGAACTTGGCTCCATGACATTAAACCATGGACAGTAGAATAAAAACACTTCTGGCCAGAGGAAATATAGACCTTATTTTTGGGACAGAGAAGTAATGGCAGTAGTCGGGCTGGTGGGAATGAATTCCCTCCGTTATTTTTGGATCGGCACACTTATGAAAGAAATCCAAGAATAATACATTTTCAATGTATGATTTTATGAAATACATAAAGATGTTAAGTTGAATTAGAAATCAAGTGTGCTGAAGTACTTACAGTATCACCAAGCCCACTAAAAGACTAAGGGAAACAAAAAAAAAGGTTCTAGTGGTTTGGAACAGTACAGGGTACCAGGGTTTGTCCTTGAGCTGTGCATGATGGCAACACAGCATTTATTCAATAGCCAAATACACCCTTTTACCAAATTACTTTTGTTGTAGCCATTCATTCATTTATTGACTTGCCAAGCCACTTAATCCTAACAGATTCACCAGAAAGCTGTAGCCTATCTCAGCAGACTCTGGGCGAGGGCGGGGTGCACCCTGAACAGTTCGCCAATCCATCACAGGGCCAACACACACAGCCATTCACACTCACATCTAGGGGAAATCTGGAACAGCCCATTGTGCATGTTTTTGGACTGTGGGAGGAAACCGGAGTACCCAGAGAAAACCTGTGCAGAGTCAGACGTGCTAACTATACACCACCATCCATTCATTCATCTTCCTCCACTTCTTCCGGGGTTGAGTCGTGGGGGCAGCAGCCTAAGCAGTGAGGTCCAGACATCCCTCTCACCAGCCACTTCCTCCAGCTCAACCGGGGGACGCCAAGGCGTTCCCAGACCAGCCGAGAGACGTAGTCCCTCCAGCATGTTCTGGGTCGGCCCCGGGGTCTCATCTCGGTTGTACATGCCGAAACACCACACCAGGGAGGCGTTCGAGAGGCATTCTAATCAGATGCCCGAGTCACCTCAACTGGCTCCTCTCAACAGGAAGGAGCAGCGGTTCTACTCAGAGTTCAACCCGGATGACAGAACTTCTCACCCTATCTCTAAGGGAGAGACCTGCCACCCTGCGAAGGAAGCTCATTTCAGCTGCTTGTATTCGCGATCCACCAACCAGCACACACCACCATCCAGCACACATGAAATCAGACCCAGCATTTGGAAATGTTGTTATATTTTGCAGTATTTTCTTTAAAGAAAGCCCATTTCAGGAGCTGGCTTCCTGGGTTGTAAAAGATTCAGGAGAACAACATCAGATGCTTAAAATACTCCCAAAAAGAAATAAACACGCTGAGGGGAAATAAAGAGAAAAATAGGCAAGAAAAAGAAAAAGAAAAAGAAAAAATAAAGCAGGGTTGTGCAGATATCCTTGGGAGGAAGTGTGCAGTGACTCGTTTTCCTGTATTTATCCTGCATGGACAGAGATAGTGCTATAGTCATAAACTGTTTATGTTTCGTGACTGTCGTCCGCCCTTTGAAGACTAGCGAGCTTTACATGCGCGGAGCATCAGCTGTAAACAGTGAGCTCAGCTTGCACATGAGCATTGTGTCTTCACTATTTCGACATGTATTTACAAGCCTTGATGGTCAGGACAAATAAACGAGCATGGGCAAATGTAAACCTGCCGAACTTTCTGGCCCTCTTTTTCACTCTTGCCATAATAGCTCTTCAAATAATTTCCTCACTCCTCATGAAGCTCCACGACACAATGGCCATGGAGTAGAAAGCTGATTGCTTCCTGTATTACAGTAATCTGTGAACATCTGCAAGGACAGAGAGATTGATTCAAACTGTTAGTGTTTCTCAGTCATTCTCATATGTGTCACAATGTTACAAAAAAGATTCCTTATCCTGTTATGCTCATTATATGTAGATCTGAATAGAATCTTACAAGTCATAACTCCTGTTATAACCCAGGTGAGTCATAACCCCAGTACAGAGCACTTTTTGCAATGATAGGGATGAGCAGCTTCAAAAGGAGCAGATGGGTAGCAGGGATGGGGAGGCCAAAAGATCAGGGCTACACCTCCAGATGTGAGAGCATCCCCTCCAGATGTGCTGGCCTCAGGCCTTGGGCCCCGCCGGACGCCTAGGATGAGATCCAGCAGGCATTCTGGCGTGTTTCTCCACTGGCTCCAGGAAAACTTGGACCTGATACTCATGGGCCCCAATGTGTGAGCAGGAAGTAAGCATGTCACAGCCACGATGGTTAAACATCCGAGTGGCCGGAACAGAGTTATCACTAAAGAGGGAGGACGGTCTGAATAGGGGGCCGTGAATAGACACAAATACCCAGACACAGACAAACTTGGCTCTGAAAAGACGGGGCTCCCTCTGCGGAGGTGCTTCGGAATCCGAATTGTTTCTAATGATAAATCTGTACTTTTTACAGGTTGGAGAGCAGAAATATTTTCCCCACACCATGCAAGAACTTAAATGACTTGATTAAATGGACCTGTGAGGGCCTGTAACTTTGGAGGCTAAATTCCATTAGCACTGGATACACTCTTGTTATGGATCCTGTCAACACTAAATAACCGGCCATCATCAATCAATTCCTCTTGAGTATGAATATAAAAAATTGATTACTTGTATCCATAGTGGGAAAACTAGAACAGAAGATAAAAGAGTTGTTGACTGAAATTTACATTAGGCACTTTAGAAATGCCAGGGACTTGTCAGCACACACCGTTTTTCTATGTAACAATGATGTACCAAAAGTAAAATTCTTGGCTAGACAGGAAAACCAGGACACATCAAAAACTAATTTTTTTGGAAAGGGAAATATGGAGAAACCCAAACTTAATAAAAGCTTGCATGAATCGTATACGTCTTTGCATATCAAAACGCTTTATTGTGAAAACTAGTTTTTTTTTCGTGAAGAAAAAACAAAAACAAATAATAAATCCACACACAGGGGGGCCACACATGATTCACGTGTATGTGCAGTAAATAAAGTAATTTGCATATATTACATAATTAATTATATTTATTACATAAACATTGGTATGTACCATTCGCTGCGCATGCTTGTCTGATGAATGTGAACATCAGCTTGTATTATGTGTAGCTGTACCTAGTTTTAAGTTCCCTAGTTTATATTTATATTGTTAGTTTAATATCCGTATACTGTTATTATTGCCATTAAATTGGTTAACATGAACCGACAAATTCACAACCAATTTTCCTGATTTCATGCACTCACAAGAGAGAAACGGCAGTCTCTTACAACAAGCAAATGCAAACTATCAAACTGATACTTTTTTAGCAGTCTGCAACTTTGAAAATGTAAGTAAAAACCACCTGATGATGAAGATACACATGTTTTCATGTGTAACAGGAGAGTTGAGGATATGCCTTTCATTTCACTTTAAACCACAAAGAAATTGTGGTGGCAAATACATCAGCAATGTGATGTGTTGAGGTGACGAGGTTCTAAATGATGAGAAGTTAAATATTGAGCTACAAATGCACAGTCAGGTTCTGAGTAGCTTTCAACAGACACCTTCACTAGGTTTTGGCTGTTGTCTGCCTGAGAACAAACAGCACACATAGCTGACAGTGAAAACATTTTGGGAGCTGTGTTCACAGGCAAAGAGTGAGTAAAGAAAAAAGTGTGTGTTTGTGTGTGTGTGTGAGAGAGAGAGAGAGAGAGACACACAGAGAGAGAGAGGGATAATAAACAGAAAGAAAAGCCCACAATAAGCTTGAGCGAGACAGAGACATGAGATCATTAGCCTACTATGCTGGTGTTCATCATTAGTACGCAAGGCCAACTTGGCCATTAATCACACAACACAACTTCTGCCCTTCAGTAATGGGAATGCACACACACGCGCACACACACACACACACACACACACAAATACATACATACACTTACAACTCAAGCCTCTGAGGGCACTTCACGTCAGAAAAAGGTCTCCTCCCTGCCCGTCCAGCTGAGCAGGCAGCTTTTGTGTGCAGGGAGAAAGGAATCTACGCGGGAAGCAGCATGAAAAGCCATAATGGTGCTTCAGATGGCTTGAGAGGTGGAGACGAGGAAGGGAAATCTTAATGAATATAGCATCCTTCCCTCTGAGTGACCCTTAACCCTTTCCTTGCTACCGGACTACAGTTATATGAGCTTGTAAAATAAATAAATAAAAACATACATAAATAGGAAAAGGTTAGACATGGAACTGGCTAGCATTTGCTTTTGGTTAAGTGACTAGTGTCAGGTTAATATCCTGATAAGTAATAGCCAAATAAAAAACTACTTGGATTGACCTATGGATTTCTAATCTCTTTCACAGGTCCATGCTAAAGCTAGCTATACATGCTGTATATTCACTCTCAAACTCTCTGTTATCGCGGCTGTAAACCTGGCACTTTCTATCTCTGATTCTGCATGAGTTGATACTTAATCATTCTGGAGCCTATCTCAGCCACCTCAGGTGGAAGACAGGATACACCCTGAGCAGCTCACCAGTCCATTGCAGGGCAACACATACAACCATTCACACTCACACATAGGGGTAATTTGGAACTGCCAGTTAGGCTGATGTGCATGTCTTTGGACTATGGGAGGAAAGTGGAGGAAACCCACACAATGTGGGAGATGTGGGGGATAGCATGTGAACTGCACACAAAAATGCCTTCGCGCATGGGTTTCTTATAGGTTTCCACAGTTTCCTTCTACAGTTCAAAGACATGCATGTCAGGCTAAAAGGCTGCTCCAAATTGTCCCCTAATTGTCCAGAGTGTGAAAGGTTATGTGTATGTTGCCCTGCGATGGTTTAGAAAGCTGTACAGGGTGAAGCCTGCCTTCACCCAGTGTCAGGTGAGACTCGTAGGACTAAGCAGTTCAACAAATGAGTGAGGGAGCAGTGGTGGCCCAGTGGTAGGGGGCTGGCTTATTGATCCGAAGGTCGGGGGTTAAAGCCCCACTATCAGCGGGTTGTCACTGCTGTCCCCCCAGTGCAGCTAACTGGGTTATCAAAGGCCAGTCATGTCTCTCACTGTCTGTGGTGAGAGGCATGTAAAAGAACCATTGCTGACTTTCGTAAAAAGAGTAGGCCACTGGGTTGCCGTGAGTGTGTTCCAAGATGCCCTCGCCCAGAGTCAGCTGAGATGGGCACCAGCCTCCCCACAACCCTGAGTAGGATTAACCGGCTCAGAAAATGAATGAGTGAGAAAGTGAATTTTGTCTACATTTGTCACATAAGTTACATAAGAGAAAGTATATTTTACATAGTAGCCTGGATCAAATGTAACCCTGTATCTTTTTAGCACAGATACTGCTGTGTACCACATGGTGAAGGGAGGGTCTCACTTATTTATTGTGTACGTGCAAAATGCAATACAACCAATAAGCTTCCGTATGTGGCTCTGATAAGCAGTGCATTGTATGATAACGGGGATTAACCAGCAATAACGGTACAAAAAAAGT
>JAOUQZ010000029.1:12187011-12202685 GCA_028564935.1 Neosilurus hyrtlii
AGAACATGCAAACTCCACACAGAAACGCCCGAGCTGGGAATCGAACCCAGGACCTTCTTGCTGTGAGGCGGACGTGCGCGCCACTGTGCCACCGTGCCGCCCTATATATATATATAGGTTTTGTATGGCAGAAGTAAGTAGAGCAGCAAAACAGGGAACTTAAGGCGCTATTTAATAAAATGATCAGAAAGCTTAAGGTTGCATCTCAATATCTGAAAACTAAAAGTACCTCATCTACAATAAATCAATGCATCAGTGTTTTGTACAATTAGTAGCTATGTTTTTAAATAATATGTGAAATACAGTGTTGCTAATGAATGCCAATTTTTATGTTTTACAAAATGATTTTAGTGTACTTTTAGAAACAGAAGAATAAAATACATTTTACATATAAGAATCATATTTTGATTGATTGAAGAAACATATTTTGTGCGTACGGTAAACAATAAATATGATGTTCACTTGAACTTGAATGCTAGTCACATTAACATTAAATTCATGATTTTAATTCAAAACTTCTTAAAAATTGGTATATGTATATATTCAGAAGCATAAATATATTAATATAAATATTTACATTATAAATGTGACCATGCATCAATGACAGGAATGTGATTCTCAATCACTTTCTCACACACACACACACACACACACACACACACACACACACACACACACACACACACACACACACACACTTACTATCTCATAGATGACACTCTGACCTGTGTTGCCAAAAACATTCTCCTCAAACTCTACTTCTTCAGACTGTTCTCTCACCTGCTCCCATCATATCAATCCCCCCACCCCCACCCTCTCGTTCTCGTGATAAACCCCCTGTGGTTTTGTACAGGAGCCTCAGCCTGTCTGCCCCTAATGGACCTTCTCTCTAACTGCCCATCCGCCGCCCCTCTCTACGCTACCTCTGAAACCTCGTGTCTATGAGGACTACTCAGGCTTAAGTGCACCTAAGAACACCCTCTTGAAGAGCACAAGCCAGACAGCGATGGTGTTTAAGAAGCGGTCTGTCTGCACCGCAACCTGTGGTGAACTCATGAGTGTCTATGTCGTGTATGCCTTTTTCCGTGACTTAAACGATTGCCTTGAGGAATTCATCAAGGTCTCTGTTAAAGTCTTTAAGAAAGCCCCAGAGTGTGTGTATGTAATATCAATTTTGACATTCGACCATCCCATCAACTGCATAAAACATTAGCTGAAGTGTAGTGTTTCTTTACTTTGCCTTAATGCAAACCCTGTTAGGGACTGGACATAAAACAATTTCAGCACAACACATGCACCTCCACAAACAAGCTCTTTTTTTCTCTTATGGCACTCTCTGTTGAGTTGCTTCTTAAAAGCCTTTCTGTAACTAAGCCCAGACATCAGACCCTCAAACTGACCAGGTGATAAATCTAGTAATGGCAGTACACCAGCTCCTAAACTGCATCTAATATGATCCAGCCTGAAAACAACAGCCAAAAATCCAGCCGCCTCCAGTTGCGAATACATTTGTTTCAGCTTAGGAGGAAAATAACTTGTTTCACCAAACCAGGAGGCTTTATTCTGATCAGTGGAGACAATGAGGTCTTGTTGAGCATCTCAAGCTTCCTTTGAAAAAGAAATTTGCACAGGTCCACATCTCAGAAATAATCCTATTATACAGCAGGCTAGCAGCTCTCTCTCCTGTCTCAATAAGGGGTCAGGGCCTTAGTGACCCTACACTTTAGTGGGACAATGGACCAGGGGATAACACAATGAGCGCAGCAGCTCTGTCCAAATGCTGGGGCTCACACAAGAGGCTTTTGTCCAGAGGACAACCAAATGCACTTTTATAGCAATCATTTGGCTTTGGTTTGAAACACAGAGCCTGATGATCCTTGAGGGAAACATTAACATGTTATTTTGTTTTTGTCCTGCATCTTAAATTTTCCAAACTGATTTCAGGCCTCATATCTCCACAGAGCAGTGAGGAATGAAAGGAGGAATGTGAGGTTTTCTCATGTCATGAGACATATTGCAGAAAGCCTAGCAGAACTAAACCAGATAGGCATATTCCCCCCACCCCCCACTAAGAACAGCCATGTCTGAAAACAGTAGCAAATCAGCAGTTAGCGCATTCACCTTCATTGAATGCAAGCATATTTTAGCACAAATTGTCAAAAATAGGTTAACATAAACAAATTAATAAAAAAAAATCAAAGCTGAAATGAGTTTCCTTCGCAGGGTGGCAGGTCTCTCCCTTAGAGATAGGGTGAGAAGTTGTCATCCGGGAGGAGCTCGGAGTAGAACCGCTGCTCCTTTGCATTGAGAGAAGCCAGTTGAGGTGGCTCGGGCATCTGATTACAATGCCTCCCAAACGCCTCCCTGGTGTTGTGTTTCGGGTATGTCCGACCTGGAAGAGGCCTCGGGGCCGACCCAGAACATGCTGCAGGGACTACGTCTCTCGGACAGACTGGAAACGCCTTGGTGTCCCCCAGGAAGAGCTGGAAAAAGTGGCTTGGGAGAGGGACGTCTGGACCTCACCTCGCGACCCGACCCCAGATCAAGCAGAAGATGAAAAAAAATCAAAGCACCAATATGGAAGCACAATGTCCCCCTCACAGCAAGAAGGTCCTGGGTTTGAGTCTTGAGGGTTTAAGTGTTTCTGTGTGGAAACTGAATGTTCTCCCTTTGCTTGCATGGATTTCCTATGGGTACTCCAGTTTGCTCCTAAAAATCCAAAGAAATACAGACTAATTGGCTCTTCTAAGTTCCCTCTAGGTGAGAAAGGTTGTGTGTGTTTTGGCCTTGCAATGAACTGGTGAGCTGTCAAGGGTGTACCCCACCTTTGCCCAGAGTCGGTGGAGAAAGACTCCAGCAACCCTAGTAGGGTTAAACAATTCAGAAAATCACTGAAAGCACTAACAAATGACTGTACAGTATAATAAAAATCTTGATATACATTCCTATTTGATCCTTTTTAACAGGAGTCAGGCTGTAGAGACTATTATCAGTCCTTGAGTAGACTAAGCCACATCTCTCTGTCCAATTTCCACCATTTTGACTAGCAATAAAACCCCTTTAACAGTGCTGATTGGAAAGCCCATTAGGGGTTGATCAATCAAGCCAAATGCTTTTCTTAATAATTGATGGCAGGCAATTTACACACAGTCTGTGCGGAAGGTTCTTGAGAGCTTTTCAGGCAGCATGTTCATGTTAGCTTTCTGTTAAACTGGGATAGTGGTGGGCGAGGAGCATTTAGCCTAATTCCCACTTGCTTTTTCCAGGTTCTTGGCTTAGAATTCTGATACATATTTCCTTTGACCTTTGGATTAATGTATGCAAACAGCATGAACTACTTTGCTCTGAATTTTGTTTTACACAGCAAACAAAGTTGCCCCTTGGCACCACCAATATCAGCACCACTTAATCTACAGTAGAAACAATGAATCTTTGTTTGCTATAGTCAATGGACTGCTGTTCCTTACTCTGATAAAGAGCAGACGTGCACTGGAAATCTCTTTCTCTTTGTCTCTACACTGTCAATCTTACACTCAAACCTAGACATAGGCTCAGGGGCATTGTTATAAATTACGATGGCCGCAGACGACCAGTCTGTGCGGTGAGTCTGTCTCTAACCTCATTTTGCCCTGCAACCTCTCGACGCTTGCCCCTTTGATGTACACCACCATTATGCCTAATGGCCCTCATCTCACACAGGCTGTCGGGGCTTCATTAGGAGTTGATCAGGTGGCTGGAAGAACAGACACGTTCCTGATAAATCAATGCCAAAGCCTGAGGAGTTTGTAGAGGGACTGGAGCCATATGGGACACTGATAAGTCCTGCTCATGAAAAGAATGATGTGCATAAATCCCAGCTGATGGGTTAGACCCTAAAAATGCAGGTCATGATTTGTAATCATGTAAAAACTGTCTTGCAAAAGTGTTTTCTATTAAATGCACTGTGCTCTTAGCAATAAGAATCTACTTTAACTTTTAGTAGAATTCTCTCACGAGTTACAATCACGAAGGGACAAGTTCAGTAGCGGAACTAAATTCTACCGAGTTGTTAATCTGATGGCTGTCATCTTGATCTACCACCTTGACACAACTCTTAGAATCTCAATACAAATACTAAAAAGAGGAAGACACACCACTTTCTTTGATTGGATCAGTACTAGTCACTACACTGCCCTTTTTGTGGGAATGGACTGAGGATTTCCTTCCAGTCTATCCTGGGGACAATTAGCGTACCGGTCAGCAAAACTAAATGTGTCCATCTAAACCAATTACACGGCCTTAGTGGAGGCAATGGTAGCCAGTGGCGGGGTGGATGGCTCCTGTACTGATTAACTGGCAGACACATTGACCCTTAGTGCCCCCTTAACTCCCTAAGGGGGAAACCACTGTCATAAGCGATAAATCCAGCCCTTGCTCCACTTCATCTTAGCAAAGACCTCCGAATAAGCAATACCCCCATTAGACATGAGGTGAGCATTGATAATAACATAAACATGGCTCCTGATCCACTGATCTATCTTCTGACTGTTTATGTTACGGTCAGATCAGAGAGTGATGCAATACGGAACCACACAAAAGGACTAATCATGATGTGATTAGTAGTCAGAGGCCCTTTAGTAGTCCTTTAGGCTTTGGGATTTGCCTTTGTCTTTAAGATTCAGGGATGTCTGTATTAATGTGATCAGTCAGAACCCCTTCTCTGAAACTTAATTACTTCCTCTGAAGCATGTGCAAGGCACATCAGGGTACATAGAAGTCCATTGGATTAATCGTTGCACAATCATGAATATTTTGATCAAAATTGTTACGTCTACAACAATCGGGACTCTCTCACCTATTTCTGGTGATTTCTGCTATTCAGTCATAGACTTGGGTGCAATAAGTGCCATATTGGCATATAACTACCTTAAGCTTTAGGAGGTAGTGCATGATAACAGCATGTTCTTTTAGCTTCCTGTGTACAAATGTTAATGTTTACTTTGTTGACATTTCCTACCTTGTTGACACTGTGTTTAGCTTTCTAGCTCCAGAAACACTGCTGCACATGTACATTCAAAAAGCTTTGAATTTAAATATGAAAGAGTATCCGGCATGCTATCCCGTGTCACTGTTAATGCCTGCCTAGAACACACGCATACCCTTATTGTGTTTAATTCAATAACATGCTCAATCCGTTCTTCAGGCCTTCTGTAACCAAATCAGAGGGACAACAGGATCCATTATTACCCTGAGGAATGAGAGGCCTCTCCCCTCCCCGTCTGTCATAAAGAAATCACATTTCGCCATTTTCATCCCGCCTTTGATAGATCCCTTTGCTCCTGGCACTATTATGTATGTCAAGTTGTAACAGAATTTCCACAAGCTGAAGCACAGGTTAGAATTCGGAACCATTATCTTGAATCATATTTGAAAATGCCAGAGCCCGACAAAGAGGGAGGTGTGCTGTAGCTCTGGCTTCAGACCTAGTTTGACATCCCAGGCACTGATTGCATTATATTAATGTATCAATTACATCGAATGTGATTGCCCTTTGACTGGGGATCAAAGCGGAGGATCTTGAGGAAGGAGATCATCAGATTAGACGGGGCAGCAGATATATAGCTAAAATAATAAGGCAAGGGTGCTTGGAGGGTCATGTGCTTCCTGTTAAGATACTTTGGCCTTTTCATGTTGATCTGATACCAGTGCTGATTCAGTTGTACTAAATGACATCTGTAAGGGATCCTGTGTTGGATCTGCATTTTAAAACTACCTCGGCTTGATTTTATACTGTGGCATAGCTTAACAACTGTGGAAAAAATAAAGATGTCTTCATACTACTACTGACATCAGTCTGAACAGGATCTTTAAAAGAGTATGAAGACAGCTAAACTGTCCAAGTTACCAGTACTGGACAGAGTGGCATTAAAAATAAACAAATAAATGCCATGAACTGTGTACACACAGACATCCATGAGCATGGAGTATAGATGCAAGTACGCATTTTAAGTGTTAGACAAGGGAGCACTTCATTATGTACTCAGACATGCACACTTCCTTTCACAACGCTCTACTCCTGAGTCAGGTGAAATTCATAACAGCTTGCATTCAATTTTAATGACTGCTCACTGATACCGCAGCACACAAACAGGTTTGATGTCTTCACAGCCTCTATTAAAATATTGTCTAAACACCATTACCCACCATTATCTTAAGGGGTTATCTTTTTGATCATAGTCATATGGCAGCTATTCATCTATTCACAGTGGCTTGCGAAAGTATTCATACCCCTTGAACTTTTCCGCATTTCTTTGTAGGTTTGCAGTTCCAGTGACATGCTCTTTGAATCTTCGGATGATGGATTGACCAGACCTCCATTAGATGTTCAAAGTTTGGGATATTTTTTTATAACCTAACCCTGCTTGAAAATTCTCCCCAACTTTATCCCTGACTTTTCTGGTGTGTTCCTTGGCCTTCATGATGCCGTTTGTTCAGTAATGCTCTCTAACAAACCTCTGAGGCCTTCGCAGAACAGCTGCATTTATGCTGAGATTAGATTACACACAAGTGGACTCTATTTACTAGTTAGGTGACTTCTGAATGTAACTGGTTCCACTATGTACAGTATCATTTACCTTCCACTTCACAATTAGGGTCTTAGCCGAGTCTGGGCGAAGACGGGGTACACCCTGAACACTCATACATTCACACTCACAACTGGGGGAGACTTGGAACAGCCAATTAGCTTGATGTGTATGTCTTTGGACTGTGGAAGGACACCAGAGTAAACAAAACATGTAGACACATGGAGGCCCCATAGAGCCCCCTTTGCTTTATACACAAAATGGAAAGTGTGTATTTCCACTGTGCACAGCATTACAAGTGTTATGCACACACTGCGATGCATCAAGTCACCATGCATCATTACCTGCGACTTCATTCATATTAATTAAAGTTAAAAAAAGGTAACTTCATGTATGAAAATTTAAATAGATAAAAAAACACATGCTGACAGATAAGTAAGATTTACGAAGCTAACATCTTAAACTCACGCTATGTCCGAGTTGTGTTCCGTGTTTATTTGTAGCTATCTTAACTCACACTGAGTGTGTGTCGTTCCCTCAGACACCTCCTCATCCCAACATGCCTCCTATTAGGCAGGTGATCCATCACACTCAATCTATCTCAGTCCTGCACTCAGACAAAGCCTGAGCCTGTCGCCTCGCCAGTCCGAGGTGAACACAGACTTGAGAGCAGCGGCTGGGAGAGAAGTGCTCCCTTGTCAATTTAACGCCATTACGGAGGGTGCGGGCTTAGCGGCTGTCAGGAACACTTCACACTCACTCCTACTCTCAGATAAAGCAGCTCTGTATCCATCGAGGTGGACAAAATATATAGAAAAACATTGTTAATGGCTCAGCGTAGTAGAGCCACCCAGCTTGATTCCTTGCAAGTTACTATTTTAATGTAACAACCCAAGTAATACTGAAGGAAAAGAGTTCAGCGTACATGTTATATTGCTTGTTTATGTGAGTGTATACTCTCAAAGAACGGCAAAATAATTATTGATAGCGCCTTCTTTTGTTCTGAAACAGCCTCAATTCTTTGCATCATGGATTCCACATTCCTTTGAGATTCTGATCCATAGTTACATCTCCATGGGTGAAGAAGAAAGCAAAGGTTGTTTATACTTGTACAATAATTTTGTGGCTTGTTTTACTACCACTATCAACCGTCGTCTCTCGATCTAACACCATAATCTAGGCAGAGAGAGAGGCAGAACTGGTCATACAGTGATAATCAGAAGTCAGAATCAAAAGCTTGGTATGCACTAACAGTAAACATTGGAATACTTTACAACATGTTCCGACCTTTTATAGTGAGTGTGTGATTGATGCAATAAACTTAAGAAAGGCGTCTTCCACGTCGTGTGTTAAAAGTCAGGAGACAGAGATTACTAAGTTGCATATCTGGGAGGTGAAGTTTGCTAGAATTAGAAGATTGGGATGCACATGGATAGCATCCATCCATCAAGCTTCTCCAGATGGATCCCGAGGCGTTCTCAGGCCAGCCTGGATATATAATCCCAGAATAAAATTCTGGCTCTGCCCCCAGGGCCTCTCCAATGTGGACATGGCCGGAAAACCTCTAAAGGAAGGCAACCAGGAGGCATTATAATCAGATGCCTGAAGCATCTCAACTGACTCCTCTCAATGTGAAGGAACAGCAGCACTACTCTGAGTTCCCCCCCAGATGACTGACCCTCTCACCCTCTCTAAGTTGAGCCCAGACATCCTCCCAAGAAAAATAATTTTGACCACTTCTGTGATCTCATTCTTTCAGTCACCACCCGAACCCCATGACCATAGTGGAGGGCTGGAACATAGATGGACTGGTAAATAAAAAGCTTTGCCTTTTGGTTTAGTTCACCATAATGAACGGATGCAGCACCCTTATTACTACTGACACTGCACCGAGTCACCTGACCTTCTCCCGGTCCATTCTACCGTCACTCGTGAACAAAATCCTGTGATACCTGAACAACTCCACTTCAGTCAAAGGCTCATCTTCAACTCTTTTCAACCTTTTCCAGGTTGAGAACCATGGCTTCATATTTGGATGAGCTTACTCTCCTCCTGGCTGCTTCACACTCAGCTGTGAACCGCTCCAGTGCATGCTGAAGGTCGTGGTGTGAAGACGCTAAGAGAACTACATCATCTGCAAAAACCAGATGCAATCCTGAGTTTCCAAACCGGACACGTTCCTTTCCTGAACTACGCCTTGAGCTCCTGTCCATGAGCAGCACTGACAGGGGAAGCCCTGTCAGAGTCCAAACTTAACCTGGAAATGAGTTCATCTCTGTGCCCTAGCTTTGGTTATTCCAGGACCAGACAGCTCGCAACAGTGGCCCCAGTACTCCGTACTCCCTCAGGACCCCCCACAGAATCCTTTCTTGGCCACAGTCATAGGCCTTCTAGTCCACAAAGTCTACAAAACACATGTAGACTAAATAGTCAAACTTCCGTGACCTCCTCAGCAATTCCTACGTTCTTCCTGGTTGTGGAACTTGGTTAGCAGTAATACTTAAACTGGCTGATGATTGACTGCTCTTAACAGGTCCAGAGTGTGCCAAGAAAGCATTCCCAACACTATTACATCACCTTCATCAGTCCGGACTGTTCATACAAGACAGTTGGGGTCTGGCAATTCATGCAACTGGTGCCAAATTCTGACTCTGCCATCTGTGTTACAGCAGAAATCAAAATTTATTGGAACGGGCTCCGTTTTTCCACTCTTCCACATACTAGTTTTGGTAAGCTGCATCTTTCTCTTTATGACTGACAGTGGTGGAACCTAACGTCATCTTCTGCTAACGTCCTACAGTAGCCCATTTCTCACAAGGTCGGCGTTGTGCACTGAGATGCTTTTCTGCTTACCCCAGTTGCATTGAGAGGTTATCTGTGTTAACAGAGCCTTTTGTCTCAAAACAGTCTGACCTTTCTCCACTCATAATCATCAACAAGGCGTTTTCATCAAGAAAATTGCCTCTTACTGAATATTTTTTCTTTATTGCACCAATCTGGGTAAATTTTAGAGACTGTTGTGCACGAAAAACCTACGAGTTCCCTGACTCCATCCAGTTTACTACATGATACCACACTCAAGCACTGCATGTACGAGTACACATACAGGTGTTTCTAATAAAGTGCACTGTAATGTATATACCCAAATAGACAATTTAAGAACAAACTGTGCAGGTTTAAATACTTGATATTTTGTTTAACATTAATGCTCACAGCTATCACACTATTATAGTAAACACGTCACAAAAATTTATCTCAAGCTGACTTAGATGTCGTTCCTCCATGATGACCTCAAATTTGGGCGAACAAATTCACTTTAAATTACTCAAGAGTAAAGTCAAGCGGTAACGGAGTTATTTTTCTAACTTCGTGTTGCATAAATATCTTGTGGTCAAAAAAAATTAAATAAAGCTTAACTTTTATCCCTGGTATTATTAGCTATGTAGTTGCCACTTAACCTGAAATAAAATTTTTACATTTTTATTTTAAAACTATGCTTTTTGTAATTGAAATTTAAAGTGCATGGTAACGGAGGAACATAAAATCTACAACCAAAACTCTAATGTTTATCAAATGGATAAATTATGCAGTTCTTTTATTCATATCTTCATTGGTTTTGCCATGTTGTTACCTCAGGTCACTGTTACATGTTACTTTATAAATTGCAAAATCAGCTGTACTTTTCAAATGACCTTAAATGTCAATAACAACAAACTTCGTCAGTAATGGAGGAACATAAATGTTGATTGTTGTGAGTACATTCGCAGACAGGCAAAATGAAATAACAAGACCTTTTAAGATTTTTAGTATATTTTATTTTCATTACTAGGTCAGTCTTATCATTTTTTTATGACGTGTTAAGGATAAAATATTCAATTCATGCAATGTTCCCTTGTATGGATTGTGTGTGTATTATGTGTGTAACCCTTTGAATCATCGATGGCAGTAATAACTGTGTACCTGTTCAGAATCCGGTCTGTGGTGCCACCTGGTGGATTATTACAGTGCACTTTTCTGTGGGATCAATAAAGTTTATTCATTTGCAGGGAGGCTGGAGGGTATCGCAGCCGGCGCTGGGCGAAGGCGGGGCGCACTCTGAACAACTCGCCTGTCCATCGCGGGGCTAACACTCGCACAGCCATTCACACTCACACATAGGGGCAATTTGGAACAGCCAGATGTCTTTGGACTGTGGGAGGAAACCAGAGTACCCGGAGGAAACCCACGCAAGCACAGGGAGAACAAACAAACTCCACACAGAAACGCCCCAGCCCGGGATTCGAATCCAGGACCTTCCCCCAAATAAACATATCTGATAGTTTAATAGTTTGGTGCCATTTTTCAGCCCAAGACACAAGCACAAAAATAATAATAATAGTAATAATAATAATGATAATAATAATAATAATAATAATAATAATAATAATAATAATACAAAGACAGGGCATGATACGTGGATAATATCGAATTCTACAGAAAAAAACTTTTTTATTACTTTTTATAACTTTACTCAATAAAAAATATAAAGTACCACAACTAAGAAAACTATAAAAACATTACTGTAATGTTAAACAGAAAAGCTTATTAGCAAGTTTGCTAACAGTAACTCGAACAGGAGGATAATTACCAGAGCTAATACTGCTAGCTTAACGACTTTTGGTCTTTTTGCCTTTGATTCTTTCACTAAAAAAAGCACAAAACTATTGAAAAGTTATTTACTCATGAAATAATTTAGACAAACTACACTACTACTAACCAGAACCAATCGTTTACCAGCAGTACCTACCGCTTCCAGGTTTCAAATGATTTCTGAACTGATCTCTGGAGTTACTGAGGTAAATTTCAGTATTAAGGGGCGGGATCCGCTTGTGCCATTTCATTGGTGAACGTTAATGTCAAACACTAGGCCGTCGATATGATTGGACTGAGCATGTCTGCAGCTGCCTATTACAGCTCGTGTCCTGATTGGCTGAAATGAAACTGCAGGAGAAAAGAGGAAGCCCAGAATAGATCCATTTGCAGATCACAGAAATCAGATTGTGCCTTTGGTTTGTTTGACAAAAGGAAAATTCTTTTAATAATAATAAAATTTTTAATAAAAAAAAAAAAAGACCCTAGAAAATCTCTACAACAGTGTCACTTTTATGAATAATTCTTAGTGGGAGATTCTGCACTGGAACCAGAAAACAGATTTAAATGTCACATCTTAACCTTCAGGAAAAAAACTTATTTACAAACATAAATAAAAAAAAAATTAATAACAAGTAGAAGTAGAAGTGGTATCATTACCATCATCATCATCACCATCATATCTATGCCAGTCCATCAATTTTAATTTGTAATACACACACACACATATATATATATATAACAAATTAAAATTGATGATTATTGATTGCATGTCAAAATATCTTTAAAACTAAATTTTTTTCTCTTCTCAATTCAAAGAGGGTTTTTTTTTCCCAAGTCAAAGAACAAATCACCAAAACCATCAAAAGTATAAGAGCAATCAGGTTTATTTTCTCCATTATTACATGTTTATTACATTCATTTGCAAACAACCAAACAGAGTTAAATTCTAGTCTGTGCATTTGAGGTGAGACGAGATAAAGTGACATGATAGCCTGAGCAATCTGTAGGATTTATATCCTCTTGCTATTATTTACTATGGACATTTTATAAGACATGGCACCTCAGTGGTGTAGTGGTTAGCACGTCTGCCTCACAGCAAGAAGATCCTGGGTTCGAGTCCAGGGCTCGGCGAGGGAGAGTCTGCATGTTCTCACCATCTCTGTGTGGGTTTTGTCCAGGTTTTCTGGATTCTTCCTACAGTCCAACGATGTGCACTTTAGGCTAACAGGCTGTTTCAAATTGAACCTAACTGTAAGTGTGTTAGCCCTGTGATGGACAGAGTTTGTTGAGAGGCTCCCCTGGACCCCAGTAGGATTAAGTGTTTTAGTAAATGAATGAATCCTTGATTAAGTGTCTCAGTGATAGATTTGTGTAGAAAGAAATACATTTTGTAGTTTTAATAATTTCATTCGATGAATATATAGAATTGATTAATATATTGATTTAGAAGTTGACTGTATATATTTTTAATACATGCACGCATATTAGCTCCTTATATTAAATAGTATACATTTGAGCCCAGTGAATATTTGATTGCGTATCTTTGTAGCATGCACATGAAACACTGGTGCCTCATTCCCACACAATAGAAATCGGTGTCACCAATCAGTTCTGACTTTTCCACTTTTCACATATCTAGACTTTCGTTCTCCCCACTATCTTTAAGAACAGCTCTTCAAGTTGGTGTGCTTCACTGTGCATTTTAGGATTTCTGATCTGCTCTGCTGGCAGTGAAAGCCATATAGTTTGCTGGTTTCCTGGCAAAGTTACCTTAATAAACAGTCTGTTATCTTCCAGGCTGGTAACTTTGTCATATATTTCCTTTATTTTCACCCCAATATCTCTTTTTAACCCATATTCTTTTTTCAGCTCTTCAAATAATCTTATGTAATCCTCTTCTCTTTTTTCCATTTTTAGGGTTTTTATATCATTTTCATATCCCTCAATAAACTCTTCACATGTTTTGAGGAATTTTGTCATTTTTCCTTTCATTTCTTTAATCCGGATACATTGATTGTGTAGTTCTTTATCTACATCTGTAATGATCTGATAAGTTTCAGTTCCATTTCTGTTTCCTTCCACCATCTTCTCTATCTTTTCCAGCAGCTCTGAGACCTGAGACCCATCTCCACTCTCCTTAATGTTGAAACAGTGAAACCTGTTCTCACATTTCTCTAATAGTTTCTGGACCTCGTGCCGTCCTGACTGGATAAACTCCTCAATGCTCTTCGGAAGTTCATCAGTAGCAATGAATATGATCATGGTGTTTCTCCAACATCTCTCTCCAAAAATCTCCTCCATCTTCAAGATATAATCTTCACTGTACACACTGCCTTCAGATTTTACAGGTATGATGAGGAGAAAGGCCTGTGGACCCACAGTCGGACTCAGTTCCTCTAGATTAGTTCCAGAAGAGGACCAGTCAGGAATGTCCATCACAGTCACCTTCCTCCCAGCAACTAGTGTACTCACACAACACTGGTTGACTGTGGTTGTAGAAGTTTTGGCATGATTGCTCTCTTCTCTGCCCAGTATAATGTCTTTTACTGCACTATTATGAGATCCCAGCAGCACCAATCTCAGTTCTGTTGTAATAATTATCTCTAAAACAAAACAAAACAAAACAAAACAAAATAAACAATAAAAATAAACAATAATTCCTTTTTTAGTGTGTGCTTACATTTGATGGGTAAAATACAGAGGCAAATTTCCCTAGTGTGATCAATATAGTATATCAAAATCAAAAACACAAAGCCTTTCTTTCTTTTGTGTTTGCTCTTGTGTGTTTTCACATTTGCCTGCCTCTTTATTTTGATGAATCTCTTTCCTCTGTTATCATGTTTGCCTGATCGACTGAACACTGCCTGATTTATTAACTATTGTTCTGGGATGTGTTTTTGGACTGTCTGCCTGTGCCTTATAAAAGCATACATATTATCTGCATTTGTATCTGCCTATCTTTGCTATAAATTGGCATGACAGTTAATCACAACAAAAAATTTCCATTCCTATCGAGTGAAAAAACTCTAAATACATGTAAAAGATGGCCTGACTAAATTGCACCTACTTATGTTTTGCAGTTATGATTTCATATAACATACTTAAGAAAAATACAATCACTGTTATTGTATGTAGGTCATTCACTTAAAAATGCATATTTTATGCCAAACTCTTTAAAGCTTTCCAAAAAAGTTACACTTACAGTTGCAATGATTTTTAAGCAACAAATTCACTTAAGGTCTGACAGGCTCGAACGTCCATGCTGGATTTTGTGCTCGGACGTTCTACACTGCCCTCTAGTGCCAACTTCATGTGAAATGAAAAACCTGAATTATATTAGGACTGTGAATATACTTGTGTGACAGAGTTGACATAGTTCTTGGGGACATAATTCATATGCTCGAAATGATAAAATGTATTAATTATCTGTCTTTGTACATATACAGCTTAAATTGTCAACACATGAAGGTACTTTCATATCTGAAAAGATCTGGGCAAATCTAATTTAACATCTTTTAAAAAAATAATTGGGTATATAAAAGTGGGACATTAAATGTGCATTTCTATGAGAATGACCCATATACACATTATACTACAGTATACATACTACTATACTATATGTAATGCCAATAAATTAATTTCCAATAAGTTGAGGTCAAACCACACACTTACCTTCATTCATAGGTACTTTTTCTTCTTTTTCATCTATTTCTTTTTTTATGTTTTCCAGTTCCTTATTTAGCCCACATATCTTTTCTATAGGTAAAAAAAAATAACCTAGTTATGAATAGAGTAAATATAAATAACAATAAAAGTATACTTATACATGGGAGGACAAATATATCCTCATACTTAAGTGAACTGTATGCTGCATGTTGCTGAATTTTATTATTACTGTTCTTATACACAGTTCTTACCAGCAGCCGCTGCAAATTCAAGTGGCCGACTGTTCGTGCATCCAGATATGGCAGGTGGCTGTTAAAATAATATCTTAAATGAATGTTATCTATTAATATACAATGTCTTATAGACGTGACAAATAAATATATTTAAATTGGGGTAAAACTGCATTACAAAACACAACCTTCAGTGTATTAAATATAAGTGTATATTAATTGTTTGAAATGACAGTCCTTTAGTGAGAAATGATTAGTGTTGCTAATTAGTCCAGTAAATACAATAACATCACTGGTCTGCATAGAGCTAACTGAATTCTGGACTGCATTAATATCCTTAAAATAACTTTAAGGATACTTTGAAAAAATTTCCATTAAAAATATTTTCATGTTTCCATACTCACCTGTGTGTAAGGCTTTTTGTTACTTCCTCCTAAATAAGTAGAATCAAATCATTAATGATAATAAACAGTGATTATATAACCTGTATGTATCTATGTACAGAGTGTTACTACGTCTGAATTTATATACAGTGCTATGAAAAAATGTATTTCACATTTTCTGATTTCATTACTTTTTACTT
>JAOUQZ010000029.1:12213181-12230777 GCA_028564935.1 Neosilurus hyrtlii
GAGGTCACGCGTGACTTTGTTGGTATTAACACTCGACCTGCGCATGCGCGAGATGGATATATCCAGTGCTGAAGCACTGCCTCTGGCGGTCATCCAGGATTCATAGAACCGTAGTTACATACGTAACTTTCGGTTTGTGCACCGCCAACAAAATACAATCCCAGTTTTTCTTGACCGATCCCATGTGGCGTCTTACACGGCGGGCTCGACGAAGTGCAATGCGGATGGTTGTATCACGGTGAAACTTCGAAAATATGTCATTTAGACTTTGATTTTCATAAACAGGTGAATGGGTTTGATAAACAGTGGTATGTAAGGGGTGTACGCTGTGTTAGATATATTTTCGGCATTCGGCAGACGCCCTTATCCAGAGCGGCTTAGATTTTTATCTTTTTTAGACAGCTGAGCAGTTGAGGGTTAAGGGTCTTGTTCAAGGGCCCAGCAGTGGCAGCTTGGTGCTAATGGGATTTGATCCTTTGACCTTCTGATCAGTAACCCAGAATTTTAACCCCTGAGACACCACTGCCGGTCAAGTTTTGACGATTTTAAGGCAATTTAACGATCAAGTTAAATTGCCTTAAAATCGTCAAAACTTGACCGATCTCTTTCAGGAAAAATTCAGCTCGAGACTTTGGTCCGGTTAATTCAATACGGTGGTGGTTTCCAGCCAATTAAAGTGGAATTGGCCAGGAAGACCCAGATTTTCAGACGTAAGGGAATCAGGGCATTTGAAAAGTGATGACTTTATCGCTTGTGCACACAGCTGAGCAATCACATGTTCAAGTGCCTAGTGTTTAGTTTAGTATGTACTCATGAAGACGGTTTTAAGGCTCGAGCTGAATTGGTAGTTAATTCACAAAGAAAGTTCTCTGTGAATGTGTCGATCACTGTGTATGAGTTTAACATGCTAACTCGTGTTCCCTCAGTGCGCTCTCAGGACCCGGGTCAGCGGCGCGTGCTGGACGGAGCGACTCGGCAGAGGAGGCTCACGCGACAGCTCGAGGCGCTCGAGAAGGACAACTTCCAGGATGACCCGCACGCGAGCCTCCCACCACCGATGAAACGCCTGCCGCATTTCGATGAGGGTGATGAACCCGGTATGATCCCATTCACACTGATCCAGCTCTACTGTAGCACAATATACTCACTCTGAAAACTAGCATCCGGCCTGATTTTTATGAATTAGCGCCATCATTTATTATCAAAACATACATTTCGGATCGGTTTTACTGAATTAATTCTATAATAATTCATAGTAAAATTCTGCTTGTTATTCTGAATTATACAAATATTTTGTGTAAAAAGCAATACATTTCTGCTGTTTTACTTAAATAACGATGTCATTTGTCATTAAAAATATTTTTTTCTGAATTAAGAAATTAATTTTTATATAAATATTTCATCCCTGTTTTTATGAATCAACAGCAGAATTTTTTATGAAATAAATATTTTTTTTGCTGCTTTTCGGAATGATTTAGATACATTTTAACGTGGGGTAAACTGCTTTGTTTTTCTCAATTAATTTGATAATTGTTCATGAAAAAGGTAATTAATTTACTGCTTTACTTACATTAACAAGATCATTTTTCATGTAAAATAATTCAGCTTTTTTTAATTAATAAGATCATTTTTCTTTAAAAAATAATTAAATCCGGGCCTGTTTTTCTGAATTCACGAGATAATGTTTCATGGAAAAAGACATTTCTGCTGTTTTATTGAATTAATAAGATCATCTTTCATGAAAAATTCTTCCCTGTGTTCTAAATTAAGTTTATAAATATTCATGAGAAAACATTTTTAGTTACTTTTTTTAGGATAAATAAAAAAAAATTCCTAATAAAAATGTAAAAATTCTGCTCCCTGTTTCTGAATTAACTGAAATAAAAGAAGCTTGTGGTTCCAGGTTTAAGGTTCGATCATCATGCGATATGGAACTTTTAATGTACGTTTCCTTTACCGATTCCAACTGGGAACTGGCACCAGCTACCATAGTGTACTTCCTGGATGTTGATGCCCCCCACCCCCCAAAAGTGAACCCAATACGCTTCCATACAGTTTGACTTGTTAATGTGATATTAAAAGACATGTTCCAGGTTCGATTCAATTTTACGATTGTGAACTACAGAAAACTAAAAAGCAAGATGATTATTGTTTATCACCTTTACAGAGGCTCAAAGTGACCGTCTGAAACAGTCCATTTCAAATAAAAAACTATCCACTCGGAATAAGGGTTTTTTTTTTAATCCCTTGGTGACGGACCAATCAGATCGCACCATTCCAGTGTAGTGTATACAAATGATGATTATTATTAAAATTTTTTTGTTTTTTGTTTTTTGTTCATTTTTTTTGTGTAAATTGTCCCCATGGTGGTGTCTTCATGATTCAGTTCTGTTATTACGTTAATAACACAATAATAGAAATAATAATTTTATTTTAATTAATTGATTTATTTATTTAGAGTTTTGTATAGATGTTTTGCCTGAAGGTCATTTCTTTAACTTGAGGTGTGTGTGTGTGTGTGTGTGGTTGTCACTTCTCAGGGAAACGGAGGAAGAAGACCAGAGGTGACCATTTCAAGCAGCGATTCCGGAAGAACTTCCAGGCCCTGCTAGAGGAGGAGGTGCGGTGTCGCACATACACTCGATCCTTTATGTAGGGCGGTGTTTGAGTAAGAAATAATTCCAGGGTGACTTAATGATGAAGGAAACGAAAGAAAGACTGATGACGACACGCAGAAATACAGATGTGCTTTAAAGAAGAAAAAAAAACATTTTTTAATACTACTAGTGAGGCTTTAATGATTTTTTTTTCTTTCTTTCTTCCTCTGTGCAGGACTTGAGTGTAAGTGAAGGTCCGAACTATCTGACGGCGTGCGCCGAGCCGTCGAATCTCCCTCATCGTCACTTCTGTGCCGTGTGTGGCTTCCCTTCCAACTACATCTGCGTGTCGTGCGGCGCTCGCTACTGCTGTGTACGCTGCTTAGTGACGCATCACGAAACCAGGTACTGCTGGTACAAGGCTTCTTTTAGTGTAAAGCTCAGAAATATAAGTTTGTTTTGAGATAAAGTGAAAATATATTGGCACATTAACTTATTATTATTATTATTAGTGTCAGTGTGCAGGAATTTGACATTCAGGATAACCTGCATGAATAATTCATTTCTTGTACAATTACTTTTAAGGACTTTGAGAACTGGGTGAAGTACAGATGACTTAATCGCTGATGTTCGCCATGTAGCCCCGCCATTTGATTCTGTACTCTGCCCCTTGACTCGTTTTTTTTGTTTGTTTGTTTTTGTTTTTTTAAATCAGGTGTCTGAAGTGGACCGTATGATCTTTCATACACAATCGATAAAAATCCACTTCACTGTCAGTCACCTTGGAATCAAAGCTGCAGGTTGAGCTCCAGCGCAGATGGGCCGAGGATCCGTCGTCTTCACGTCAAACTACGTCATGATGTCCCATCCCGGGTTCCTTGGTGCTGGTTGGGATGAATGACTTGACTGAAAACAATGATGCTCCTGCACAACATAGGCGGGGCGCTCCTAAAAAAATAAGCATGACGCAAAAAAAGTGACCGGATCGTATGTGGTGCTGCCGATGACGTTAATGTTGACGTTCGTGGTGTTTTAGAAAAGCCACGCAGCTGGACTTCACCTTCACAGAACATAAAGATAAACATTTAGCCTTTCTGAAAGGCTGTAAGGATATTAACGTCTGTTTGGAAAGAGTGTTATTGAAATGGGGGTGTTTTTTTGGTTTGGTCGGTGTAATTTCCGTCTGACATCGTGGATTCCACTGTGATGAAAATTGTAGGGGAATTTTATGTTTCATCCACAGAAGAATGAGCTTTTTTTTAATGAACAAGCTTCAAGTGTTTCTGTTAGAATACACGTGTACGGTATAGTAATTAGCCGTAGGGCAGATCAAGTGAACCGTTGCGTTAAACTTTTATCTTGTTGCTTCACTGAAAATAAAAAACAGAAAAGCGTTCTGGATTGTGTTCTCACAACTTCACATCCTTTTATAGGAAACACCAAGATGTCTGTTTGCAGAAGTCACAAAACAGTCAAAAGTGAGAAGCTAGATATGTATCTGTATATAAATTCATATGGATCCAGTCTGTGGGGTAAGTTATCCTTGTAATTGCCCCTCATGAGCCTGTTTCTAAAGTCAAATATATTAATTTTCAACACCAATGGAGCAACAAAGTTTTTCCTAATCCCAAATCCTCCACAGTTCTTCAGGAAGCTGCTTCCCCATGCACCTCCCCTGAAACCCTGCTTTTGAGTATGTGTCCTGGCAGAGTGTTAGGCTTCCTCCTCCCATTTATGGTCTTTAAGCTCTCTGTGCTTACTTTGCTCTGATTGGTCTCATTTTTTTCAGTGCTGGGATTGGATGGGATGGGTGGGGATTCTTTATTATAAATAAATGAGTGAAAGGCTTGTGTTAATGGCCGGCTCAAACAGCCCGGAGGGAAAACTTAAACATGCTCTGACCTCGTTATTTGACACTCTGATGTCGTCTGCCACAGCTATTCAACACTAAGTGAGAAAAGCATCACATCTCTACTTTAAGGTAATCAATTACTTTATTTTGGCAAATCATAGCAGGATACAGGTCTTCCCACACATAAGAATTGAACTTTTAAACATTAAAAATAATCGTGTGCATCTGTTAGTTGCTCAGTCAGTGGGGTTTAATACACGAGTATAGTATGATCTCAATATCTTACAATCATTACATATATCATTAATACAATGTACTGCATATCAACACAATCCATGTCCATGTACATACCAGCGACAAATGTGCTTAAATTATTTACATCAAACAGCCATGGCATGTTCGTATTACTACAGTAATTAAATGCAGTTACAAACTACACAAGGCACCGAATCACATTTAAAAATCATAATCTACAAATTCAAAACAGTCAAGACTGCCTGGTTTTTCTTTTAGGACAGACTGAAAAAAAACATTTAGCCACATTTAATACATGACGACAAAATAAATGCGATGAGTATACACTACACAGGAACGATGCAGTCTGATTGGTCCGCTGTCTCAGAAATAAAGAGCGTTCTCCTGAGTGGATAATACTTGAACATTTGTTTCAGTGATGGGTTTGTGATGACACACCCGTACACCGTTCACTTCCCTTGTATGAACGTGCTAAAGTGAACGTGTAGGTTCAAAAGGCGCTGTTAGCAACATGCCACTTAGCTCGGCCCGGAGCTCACCTAACCTGCCTTTGTCATGGTTCTGATATGTAAACATAAACTATAAAAATCTCATCTTAGTTTGCTTTTCTTTGTGTTTCTGTGTAGTATATACTTAAATTCCTAAAACGATTGCAATGTTACACAGCTCTTAGTACCTGCACATGGTGTTCTGCTGCGTCCATCGTGTTTTCAAAATAAAATAAAAACAAATGGAGAAAACCCCCACAATTTTAGCTAAGTAAAATTACTTTGAAACATTTTCAGCAAAATCTTTAGCTTACAAAATTAGCATTTAACACATGTCACAGTTTTCCTGTAGCTGGTTTATTTTACAACCAGAATAAGTCAAGTTTAGAACATGTAATGATCAGATTTAAGGAGTATCACTCGAATTAGCAATAACAGTAAAGTAATACAGACTGAAAAAGTGATCACTCTCATCCCATTTGTATTTTTGGTTAAAAGTGTACTCCTGAGACCTCCTCATCCCGTGTGGTGGTTAGATGATGCGTAGCTGGTGTGTTTCGGACAGCCCACAGCTGGCTTTGTGTGCGTGGAAGAGTTTGGACAGAGATTCCATGTAGAGTTTGTGATAATGATCCACCTGCTGCTCGGATGGATGGTATATGTGAGGCACAGAGATGGGGCTTCCAACTAAAGAAGGGAAAGGACGATTAAACATGTATGTCGTGTCACAGACAGCAGTGATGTTTATAATGTTTTCTGCCCAACATGCTGAAGGTGGAGGGAGCCTTGAGCACCATTCGGACTGGATTAGGTTTAAATGGAAAGAACATTTATTACTGAATTGTAATTTAAATACTATTGTCTCCCACCAAACCCAAATAAATATGTATAAGTATAAACATGTTTGCCTGAGAACAACCTGGACATCCAAGGGTTTCCCAGCACAAGCTTAGCTTTACAAACGATGGAGGATATTTATTCACCAGTGTCTGTTTGTTAGCAGGATTATGCAAAAACCACTAAACGTGGTGGAGGGATGGGGTATTGGCCTGACAAGAATCTTTAGGATTATGGGGCAGATCCGGATCCCGGAACTTATTAAATGATTCTAACAAGATATTTCTGTTATCGAGATCACAAAAACAACTGATCCGCTTTACATCAGAATTAGTGGAGGGGTGGGGCCTGGGCCTGGAAAGAACCCATTTCATTTTGAAGGTGGTCCGTTGATCATGGATTGAGGCATGTCGAAAAAAAGAATCTAATCTTTAATCAACGTAGGGCAAAAATGTTCATCTGGCATCCACTAGGGGGAGACAATGTCTGCCATCTTATCATTATAATAGATTTCTGCCTGGCGGAGGTACCTCACGCTTTCTAGTATACGCCGAGTTCCATGTCATGTGATCTAATCATAATATGAGATTTGCGTATGTAGTCCTCATACGTATGGCGCGTCACTGTGGATCCTTTCCCATCGATTCCACAAGAACTGAATGAGTGACTGCCGAATTAATGTCCTCTGAAAAGACCCAGCAAAACTAATTCATCCCGATCAATGCTTTAGCTTTACGTTTATCAAAATAAGCAGTGAAGAAAAATCAGTACTGATGCTGTAATGTAGAAGATAAACATCTGTACGTCGACATACCCAAGCTCGATCAAGAAAATCAACATTACCGGTAGCCCTAGACGTCCGAGTCGCACAGTGAAAACTCACCCACGGTAGTGACGGGTCTCCTGTAAGGCAGGAGCATCCAGCGGCCCCCAATGAAGAGACACGGTGCGAAACCCATCACGCGCTTAAACAGAGCCTGAAGCCTGCGGCCGACGCTGCCCTCGGACAGCAGCACCTGGGGGAAGAGCTCGTTCTCACCGAACGAGTACACCGGAACCAGGTCAGCCCTAAGGATACAATAAACCATGAGCTTCTCAGTAACATGCTGCCTGTATAGCTCCTGTAACACAAGTGATATCAGGAAGACGTAGCGTACCACAACATTAAATGTCATCATTCAAGGAAGAAAACTAGGAAGTTTTTCTTTTAGAAGGCTAAAAAAAAAAAAAAAAAACCTAATGGTGGAATTGTGATTTAAGGGGTTCAGGTGAATATTAAACATCCACTATTTTCCTTACCTTATCCTCCTAAATAGTAAATATCCTATAATTCTTTAATGTGTCCATCCGGTCCTTATAAATACAGCGCTTTTTCATTCGAATGGGTCCAAGTTCTATGTTCAACAAGTCCGCACCATGCTGGTACTCAACCAATAAAGTCCCTACTAGGTTTTAGTTAAGTTGTTACTGTGTCCGTATTAAGCTGATTCGACTATGTCCAGCCTACTTCTCTTTTCGATATCAAAATGTTAACCACGTCCCCTGTGTCCATGGTAACCAGGCCACATCCTTCTCAATTTCTTCTATGTTGCACAAGTTCTTATTGCATCCACTAAAATTTTGCCAATTCCGGGCAAAGGCAGGGTACACCCTGAACAGCACGCCAGACCATTGCAGGGCCAAAACACATACAACCATTTGCACTCGCACTCACCTATGGGTGATTCGGAACATTCAATTAGCCTGCTGTGCATGTTTTTGGACTGTGGGAGGAAACTGGAGTACCCAGATGAACCCCACACAAGCACGGGGACATTTCTACTAACAGGTCCTCCTTAATCCTACATAGTGCACCTTTCAACATTAGAAAACTCGATGACACTGGCACTGATGAGGAAGTTGTTCTATTTCGTAACGCTAGAAACATTTGTGAAACAGGACTGACAACATTTTCAAATCATGCAGTCATCACTGCAGCACGTCCGAATAAAATGAATGCAGTTTTGTTTCCTCCACCAAAGATGCTATGCTCTACCCTCTGTTTAGTGAGTGATTATTACCAAATTACTTAATTAAATTTCTACCAGAGGCGGGGCTTTGGAAAAGAAAATGATCCAGATCAAATTCTGGATCCAGGAATTTATTTAAGGATTGTTTAACATTGAATTTTGAAAGTTTGGTTCATATGGGAGATTAGTAAGCTTGGTGGAGGTCTGCGCTCTCGAAGTGCTGTTGTTATGATCAGTGTTATTCTTATTTCTCACCCGTTTTCTAAAGCAAGACGCACAAAGCCTTTCCTCTGCTTCATGACCACAGTGTTGATTCCGGGAGAGGAAGCCAGTGACTCCTCAGCTCCCCCGATGATGATGACCACAGCGTTACCCACACCGGATCGACTCAGCATGTACCCCAGACCCTGCTTACTGACCGGCAACAGGCCTGAGAGAGCGAGAGAGAGAGAAGTGTGAGTTTCTTAGTCTTGGTTGAATTTCCGTTTTTATTTCTTTTGCTTATTTTCTTCGAATTTCTTAATGAGCCTTAAAATAAACACTTCCAGCATTCATGAAGCGTGTGTTTATTGAAAAGTAAAACGACTGCACACAGGAAGTAAGCGTAATAAAATTTTAATAAAGTGGAATCAAATTTGCTGCATGTGCTTCACAGAAACACTTTTTTGTTAACAAGCTTTTTGAGTGTTTGTACGCATGCTAGTGGTTTCCATGCCAGAGAAATAATGAAGTTAAAGTTAATAATGCAGTAAAAAAAAAGAAAAAAAATTGTGTTTCACACACAGTAACTAGTGGGTGTGAAAAATAGTAGCCATGTGGTTTGCTAACATTGTTGTAGTAGTGTGTAATTACTAGAGTTTACATTTTATAATATATCTATTGAGGCACTGCCTAAAGCCAGAGCTCCTGACAGATATCTGTGCATGAGGCTGGTGTTATAAGACTAGCGCGGCGCTTTTAAGGACTGAATCCTTATTCGGCCCTAAATAAATAAATAAATAAATAAATTTAGCAGCCTCCCGTTTCCCAACTACGATCTGGAGAACAAGGAAAAATTAAAACTGAGGGCTTTTTTCACCACCTTTCACTCACCTGTCTTTTTAGTTTAATTATCCGTTTAACGAGTTCGTGTTCCGTGCTCCTGTTAATGTTTGGTGCCGTTTTGCTCGGCGAAGGTTTGTTTGCCTACCTGAGCTAAACTGTGTGTTTTTTTTTATTTATTTACTTGTTTGTTTGTCTGCTTGTTTGTTTTTTTTTGTGCGAGTCTGAGTGGTGGTGTACGAGCCTCTTTTTGGGGGTTACAGTTCCGTTATTAATACAAATTTTATTTATTCATTGTTTTTTGTGGTGACACAGCAGCCTTATTGGGTTTCCTGTGGTGGTATGGACACAGAACAACCATCCAAGTTGTTTTCCATGCCAGTGGAGTTCCACTATAATGTCTGGCTTAAAAGTGACATTTTAGCATAAAATAAGTAAGAACATTTCATAATTTGTTGATTTTTACAACAAGTAAACATTTCACCTTCTTTAGTACACTGCCAACATCTTGGGTTTTGTAACCATCAGGCACATGGAAGAATCTTATGATACTGTATTAATTAGATGGAGGTGTACCAGATCAGGTGTCACTAATTAAAGGTGGAATTGCTGAAGGTATGCTGACTATGTTATATGTAGCATGGCTGATATAATTTCCTAATTGCGCTATACTGTCATACCTCTAATGTGAACCAAATTCAAATTGTAGCATTCGCACATGCACTGACCGGCAAACAAGACGTACTCTCTGAAGAGCGGCATGCGGAAGAGGCCAGCGAGCACGGCAAGACGGGAACGCATTCCCGGGAACTTCTGCGCGAACCTGTTGGCGTCTGTGCCAAAGCAGGAAAAGGCACCCATGCTCATAATGCCATGCGGGTGGCAACCCAGGATATAATTCTTCCTAGGACTCAGCTCTGCCGTCTTCACCAACTGAAAGAGTGAAAAGAAATCAGTCGGATTGTAGTACACCTAATCAATCTCAAGGTTAACGAGCTTGTAGTGTTTCCTTTCTAATTAGCATGCTCAGCGTGATACGCATAATAAAATCATAATGGATTGCTTACTAGCATGCAGACTAGCTTGTAGAAGGAAGCGACAATGTATTCCCTTGGCGCACGAAACAATTTTAGCTAATTAAATGCTATATTTTAAAAACAAATAAGTGATTTTATTTTGTTTTGGCAGTTTAGTAGCTGGAATATTACTACGCCTGCTACAAGTTCAACACCAGATAACATTAACTCAGAATATTTGCTCTGTCAGGACTAATAAAGTATAATAACCGCTACGGTAGCAATAGTGATTTCTGGCAATTACAATGGCTTGGAGTCAGGGGTCAAGAAGAGTAGTGGAAATGGAAGCCAGGACTAGATTACCTTTACTGGGAAGTAGTCTCTAAAGTGCTCCCACACTCTCCAGCTCCTCACAAACCCAGATCGTCTACCACCTGGTCAAAACACAGCAGTCGATCAGTATTGAAGACTGTTTTTGGTATAAAGGGCTAAACTACCACCTGTTAGTAACTTGATGACTTTGAAAGTTGGTGAGCGGTGCCAAAACCATGAGGCCATTCAATTCAAATCATACGCATATTTGTTACGAACAATCTCATATGATTTGTAAGATGAAGATGCATTTATAAACAAAAGGATTTTGCATGTGAAAGCATGATAAATAAAAATCTTCTAAATATTGTCAGAAGTTATTAAGAAAGTAGGGTGGTATAGTGGTTAGCATATCCGCCCCACGGCAAGAACGTCCTGGGTTTCGAGTCCTGGGATCGGCGAGGGCGTTTCTGTGTGCTGTTTGCATGTTCTCCTCATGCTTGTGTGGGTTCCCTCTGGGTACTCTGGTTTCCTCCCACAGTCCAAAGACATGCACATTAGACTAAATAGCCGTTCCAAATTGCCCTTGGGTGTGAGTGTGTGTATATGTTTGTCCTGCAATGGACTGGTGAGCTGTTCATGGTTCAACCCCCCCAACATTTGGCCAGAGTTGGCTAAGATAGGCTCCAGCGTTGCTGCAACCCTAGTAGCAGTAAATGGTTTCGCGTATGAATGAGTTGCAGAGGTCGAACTGCACTCAATGGTAGACCTGCCAGGAGTGAGCTGCAGTAGTCTAGAGACTGCTATATAATATAAAACTGTATAGTAAAGGCATGGGTGCAAAAGGGTGATATAGAAAGAGCATGAGTGGGTGTTTATGTGCAATACCAAAGTCATTGTGTGTGTGTGTGTGTGTGTGTGTGTGTGCACCTCTGTCAGGCGTGTCCCAGTCAAACATCTGCCAGGTGAAGTAGAGAGTAGGAATCGGCCACAGTGGAGTAAACATCAGATAAAGCATTAACACCAGACATGACACACCTACACACACACAACATAATGCTAACATTAGCATAATTATGCTCCAAATGGGTCGAACTGATTAAGAAAACAGGTTATTAGACCTTTTTCAACACTCCTTTCTCAACTCCACCCTTAATACACATTCAAAGCAAAAACAAAACTTAATGAAACATTTAAAAATATATATTCGTCCAGTTTATTTCCTTTAAACCCGGCAACAAGTCAATATGCAACAGTTTCCAAACCAGTTGTTTACTTCAGTATAAGCTAGCACACTGAGTAACCAGGCTGCCCACAAGCTAACATGCTAGTTAGCAAGCTAATTAGGTAGCTTGCCAAGTAGCTAGCAGAATAAGAATGAAAATACACCAGTTGAACAAGAATAGTAACAAGTTCACTGAAATTAAATCATCAGTGACATTTTGAATATTAGGTAAATCTTTGCTAAGCTTCCCCCCACCAAGAATAGACTATGATTAGTCCATGATTCCTCCATACTAGCAGCATTAGCACTTAACATGGTCCAAAAGTGTAGAATTCTTCAGCCATCTGTATTTATAAATCGGTTGTAGATCATCCGTATAAAGGTGGGGCATTTGCTGATTAGCTCTAGCCCCCTACGTAGCATGCAGGGGTGGTAGTTTGTTCACTATACAGCAGATTCGATGTAAACACAGTAGTGTACTGGATGTATTTGGCTAGTTAGCCACACATTTGAACTTCCTGTGATGTAGCGGCTGAATCACCTGAATAGGGAAGTCGATAAGGGCACAATAGTGGAACACAGTCTTAGCTTTGTTAGGCATTTTAATCCTAGCTATTGTCAGTGTACGCCACAGCACTGTCGAATTCTCACTTTGCCGGCAGTGTGGAACTTTTCTTAACATCAGCTCATACACTGGTGCAAGCTATAAGGTTTATATTAATGTGCTACCTTTTCTTTAGCTGGTTAACATCAGTTAAGTGACCAGTAATTAACTTTTTGGCATGGTGGCACAGTGGTTAGAAAGTCCAAGAGGGTCCTGGCTTCGAGTCCCAGGCTCAGCGAGGGTCTCTCCGTGCTTGTGTGGGTGGGTTTCCTCCCACAGTCCAAAGACATGCACATTGGGCTAATTGACCCTAAGTGTGTGTGTGTGTGTGTGTGTGTGTGTGTGTGTGTGTGTGTGTGTGTGTGTATGTAGGCCCTGTGATGGACTGGACAACTGTTCAGGTTGTACCCCACCTTCACCCAGAGTTGGCTGAGAATATAAAATTCATATATATTTTGAAAAGAAATATTCATCTTTTGCAGTTTGTTTGTTGTGGTGTAATAGTAATAAAACAAGTAAGAAATGAATAATCAGCTTCAGGGTGCTAGCACGAACCCTGTTGTTTTGTAGTTGGTTTTTTCCCCCCATAACACTATTTCAACTGATTTTAGGAATGTTTGTGTTTGCAGATATGAGTGCTGTAGCTCACCCATTAGCAAGAAGCTCAGAACCAGCTGTAAGACACTGATATCCTCGATAAACAGTTTCCATTGGGATTTCTCTTCATACTCATGCAGCTCATCAGCCGTAGAAACTAAAAGAGAAACCATAAGACAAAAAACTCCTAGTCATGTGTCGGGACTGACGACGCGCCACAGGTGAGTTGTAAATCGTCTTATGATTGTGGTATTTGGCGGACGCCATTGTCCAGGGCAACTTACATTTTTATAATTGGGCAGTTGGGGGTTAAGAGCCTTGCTCAAGGACCCGACAGTGGAAGCTTGGTGGGACTAGGGCTCCAACCCCTGACCTTCTGATCAGTAACCCAGAGCCTTAACCACTGCACTGCACTTCAAGTAAACAGCTTGTCATTCATGACTCATAGATTGCATGCTAGCTTATGGCTGTTAAGCGTTGCTAGAAAATACAAGTGGATAAGACAGAGTGAGCTGAGAGGGGCGCCAGCCTTCCCGCGACCCTAATTAGGATTAAGCACTTCAGAAAAGGAATGAATGAATGAATGAATTTGGGAAGAGTTCCCAAATACTTAGCAACACTAGCATCGTACAGTACTATGAACACTGAATGAGATCAACTGCTTTAATTTAACTCCATGCACGTGCACGTTACTTCATGGTACGAGCGATTCGTCAGAGTGACCTCTGCCCGAGAGTGTTATCATATCTGCCGGTGTGGCTGACCTTCTCACCTTTTTGAGTTGCATTTGAGCGTGATATTAGGTAATACATCAGATAGCAAGTCGTTACACACTGCAGTCATATTTACTGAAATTCTAACACGTTTCATTTATATTGATTATTTCTTTCACTGAGAGAGAGAGAGAGATGAAACCAAAACAGGCTGTAAGAAAGGAAAAGTGAGGCTATAAGTGTAAAAGAGGGATAGAAAGAGGCAGTGGGAGGAAAATGTGAGGCACTAAGAGGAAGTGTCCTGCAAAGAGGGGGGGATAGACAGAATGAGGGGAAAGAGGCACAAAAGAGCAAGCTGACAACAGATGATGAGAGAGAGAGAGATAGGAAAAAAGGAGTGGAGACAAAAAGAGAGAAAGAAGAGAAAAAAAAGTAGAGTTGAAAGAGGGAGAGATAAAAAGAGAAAGAAGAGAGAAGAAAAAGAGAGGAAAAAGAGACCAAGAAGAGAAAGGGAGAAGAAAGAAAGAGAGAAGAGGAAAGAGGAGTGAGAATGGAGAGAGAGAGAGAGAAAGAGAAAAGACAGATAAGAAAGGGGAGAGAGCGAGAGAAGGGCTGAAGGGAAGGAGAGAAAGAGAAAGACTGAGAAGAGAGAGAAAGACTGAGAAAAGAGAGAGAAAGACTGAGAAGAGAGTGGAGAGAGAGAGAGAGAGAGAGAGAGAGAGAAAAGGGCAGAAGGGAGGGAGAGAGAGAGAAAGACTGAAAAGAGAGTGGAGAGAGAGAGAGAGACTGAGGAGAGAGAGGAGAGAGAGAGAGAGAGAGAGACTGAGGAGAGAGAGAGAGAAAAGGGCAGAAGGGAGGGAGAGGAAGAGAGAGAGAGATCAGTATAAGATTGAGAGAGTAAAAGATGAGTGTATATTTACCTGTTCCGTTCATCTCCCCCCGGTTGGTTGTCATGGTGCAGACTGTTGCTGTTCACTGCTGGTTGTGCTGGTTGTGCTGGTGGTTCCGGGCGCGCGCCTGTCTGCACTTTGATCCGCGTGCCGGAGATAAGAGAAGTTCGCACCGCACTTTGTCGCAACTTCCAGCCTCGCGCGCGTCAAACGCCACAGTGTGATTCATCCTGTTACTGGAACCAGGACTGTGTGAAAGCAGATCCTCACAAGCTCGTGCGCTTCTCCTCCTCACGAGGAAACGTTCAGATTAAACTCGCTCCCTTCCGACTGACGGTTCGCCGGTAAGCGCGTGCGGGAAAAAAATCCGTGAAAAAAGGAAGTAGAGAGCGAACGGGCGGGGCAGTGGGCGGGGCAGTGGGCGGGGCCAAAAATTCAAAACGTGAGCAGCTGTGTGTACAGCACATGATTTTATATATACACAAATTAGACATGAAGAAACTATTATAAACAACAGAACACGAGTTAAAATATATAAATAAAAAACACAATCAACAAATAATAATAATAAACAATAATACAAATAAAAAATAAACAATAATATTAAAAATAAATAATAATAATACAAGTAAAAAAAAAATAAGTTTATTATTGTTGATAATAATGATAATAATAATAATAATAAATGTACTACTACTATGATACCTCAATAAAACATGACCAAAGCAAGCAAATCAATAAGAACAAAAACTGTAACAGAAAGGAAAGAAAGAATCAAACAGAACAAGAAAAACCCATCAGAACCAATCACCAAAAAAATGAAACAAAACTAAATAGACTGCAAGCAGCAGAGCCACCAGAACAAATATAGAACACAAACCTTCCACTTAAAGATCATCAAATTATTATTTACACACATGAAACCTCATTCAGGACAGTTATTATTTCATTCACTCATTGGCCGAACAGCTTAATCCTACTAGGGTCACGGCGAGGCCGGAGCCTATCTCAGCCGACTCTGGGCGAAGGCAGGATACACAGAGTCAGCTGAGATGTGCATGAGCCACCCCTTGACCCTAATTAGGATTATGCGGCTTAGAAAATGAATGAATGAATGAGACAAGAGACTAGAACCGCCGGAAGGCAACAGAAAGGCTTTGTTGGGCTTTTTACACCTGGGCCGACTTGCTCATCAGAGCCTGAGCTTATCCCTAGATTCTGTAGCATGAAGCAACTAGGAGTTCAGCTCCTCCTGGATGGGACGCCAGTCCACGGCAGGTTACCTTCTTGGTATTTTTACTGGTACCCATTTATACTGCTGGGGGTTAAGACCTTGCCCAGTGGTCCTAGCATGGTGGGGGTATAACAGGGATTCGAACCCACAACCTTTCAATCTTGAGCCCAGCAACCTATCCACTACACCATCAGCCCTGACCAAAAAACAACAGAGCATGAAAATTCCACAAAAAAACTATATGACGACGGCTCTGTATGTCTAATAAACAATGAATGCGGCTGATTGGGAATTCGGGTTATCTGTGGTGCAGCATCGGCTGTTGCTCTCTCTCTTCTCTGACCACCGTGTGGATCTCATCTCTGTTGCTGCGGTGGTCCCTTTGCGTACAGTCTGTTGCCAGGCACCGCGGTCTGCAGCCACTTTCTCCCATGTTTCAGTGCAGATGCTAGCCGACTTCAGGTCACGCTTGCTAACGTCCCTATATCACAGTATAGGGCATCCTGTGGAAGGGTTGCGATCCTATAGTGAGCTCCCCATACAGCGCGTCTTTTTGGGATACGACTTGGATGCGATGGACGTGACCAATTCAGTGCAGTCATCGCTGCATGAGGAGGGCATACATATGTAGCATGTCGGCCTTGTCCAGGACGTCCTTGTTCGACACGCGCTCCTTCCAGGAGATGCCCAGGATCCGTGTCTTGTTGATTACTTACCAATAACAGAACACCCACAAGTGGATTATTCTTTGCATAACAGCAATGAATGCTACACATTGAAGTACGCTGGCCGGTCAGAGTGGCAGAGCAGATGGAAAAAGAACACACTTGGGATGGAGATCAGTGTGAAAACCCAGCAGGGGGAGCCAGATCACCTCAGGCCAGCACTCCGAATTACTTCATACATTTCTTTAAAACGGTCTCGGAATTATGGATTATAATTATTATAAGTGAAAACACCGGAATAAGCTTACAGTATTTTGGGTGTCATGGATATTAGCATAGAATTAGCTGTAGATATTAAGTAAAACATCTCTCTCTCCCTCTCTCTCTCTCTCCCTGAATGCACATTATGGGCCCTAATAGGCTACTAAAAGCTCACTTACAGCCTATTAAATATGGACCAGGCAATGAAAATTACTGTAGTATGCACTGTATACAGTAGCGCTTATGTTTCTGTTACAGTGCAGTCCGTAGCATCAAAACATCAACATATACACCGGCTAATATAATATAGCACCAATAATATAACCCGAGTAGGTGTACGCTGATGCTTCTGGTGTCTGGCCTCACCGTTAATGCATTTATTATTAGCTCTTATTTTATTTCATTTAGAACTCTCTATTCATTTGGATCTCAGTGTAATGAAAATATCTTCAAACACACAGGACTACTGTATATATGCTGCCTGGTCGACCCCCCCCACCAAAAAAATACAGTCACACGCTGGATCACAGCATGTAATCTCCACGTTGGTCCGGTCGAGGCTTAGCAACATTAATGTTGCAATAAAATGAAGTCAGCTGATGAGCTGAATGTACTGAATGAGCAGATTATCACATCAATGGACTATTTCCTCCCTGATGGTGCGGATATAAAACAGGGACTTGAATAATGAGCGAGTGGTTCAGGGAGCACGAGGGATCATTTTCACATACGTATTGGCTCCCCAGAGTCCTGACCTTAACCTTAATGAAAGTTTTGGGGATGTGCTGGAGAAGACTTTATGGAGGGGTTAAGTTTTTCCCTCATCGATTCAAGACGTTTGTGAGAAATGAACCCGACACTGGATGGAAATATATGTTAAGTTGCTTAAGTTTGTTGAAACAATGACATGATGACTATGTGCAATAAATACTTAAATACTATATATAAATATATATATATATATATATATATATATATATATATATATAAAATAGCAAAT
>JAOUQZ010000029.1:12235172-12245806 GCA_028564935.1 Neosilurus hyrtlii
ACACACACACACACACAGAGAGAGAGAGAGAGAGAGAGAGAGAGAGAGAGAGAGAGAGAGAGAGAGAGAGAAAGAGAAAAGAAAAGAAGCCGCGAAACAAAAGAGAAGGAAAGGTAAATAGAAAGACGTGAGAGATGGAGAGAGAGAGAGAGCAATGGAGGACAGAGTCATATTTATTTCGTTTTGTAAACAAAGCTGATCTGAGGACTACGTCATACTGTATAGCGCAGCAGTACAATTCCCAAAGCACAGATGCAGTTAGACATGAAAATTTGTCTGTTTGGCTCATAAAAGGACGGCGTAAATGTAATCAGTTGTCTTCCTGCCAGCGACGGTAGCCTCATATTAAATCTACTAAGCAAACATTTATACGGACAAACCCACTGTAGCTTTTATTTCATCTTTTCTCAACATCCAATCCACACGGCTTAGTTTATTGTTTATATCATTATATTTCCGTAGCCCATCAGCGGACATGTTAGATAAGCATGTTTAGCTGCTTTAAGAGCTCTTTAATAACGTTCAAATGATTTGTTTTTGTCTGGCTGTGAAACACTGAGTGTAGGTGTTTTTTGAAGCTTGTGACCAACCAAGCAAGCCAAGTTGTCCAGGCCGCCATCAGCTGCGTAGCATTTGTCATCTGAGTGGCAGCGGAAGCATGTATACCAAAGAATGTTCCTGGTATCGCTTACTGCTTGCTAGCTAATGGCAGCAAAATAAATTTGGCTGGTAAGATTCCACGTGTAGGAACGCTTCAAGAATTCACTGAAGGGATTCAGTCAGTCAGTCAGTTATTCACTAAGAGAAATGGCTCCCCTAGATATAAATGATGCTCAAGTTAGCATAAACCTAGATATAATTAGCAAAGATCTTTTTTGGGTTCTTTTTTGGCAAACTAGCAGGAATAAAAGGGAAAATCTGGAAGGGCATTCAGAGTACAACCGCTTGATCTTTCTGAAACTAAATTTGTCCAGCCTTTCCATGGCCCATGCTACACTCTTCCACCGAGTCTCATGGAAATTGGGCCAGTAGTTTTTGCATAATCCTGCTAAGAGGTAAACAAACTGCAGCGAAAACATAATCTCCCTGGCGGAGGTGGAGTAAATAGTCACAATACGTAACAATACCAAAACGTCTTTTAATCCATTGATGAAATTAAGCGAGACACACCTTTTGGTAGCTAACTAGCAGTCCAGCTAATATGTCATCAACAATACAAATTGGCATGATAATAGCTAACATGCTAATCTGTTGACTAATTAGAAATATGTTCGACTTGGATAAATAATAAATAACAGCGGAGGAGTCATTGTGGTTTGCACGTCAGCCTCATTGCAAAAGGGTCCTGGGTCGGCAAGGGCATTTATGTCTGGAGTGAGCATGTTCTCCCTGTGCTTGCATAGATTTCCTCTGGGTACTCCAGTTTCCTCCCACAGCACAAAGACTTGCACATTAGGCAAACTGGCTGTTCCAAATTTCCCCTAGGTGTGAGTGTGGCCCTGCAATGGACTGGCGAGCTGTTTGGGGTGTACCCCGCGATCCTAATATTAAGGGTCTAAGTGGCTCGGTAAATACAGGATAGCATTATTAGCATAGCATGGTGCATAGTTAGCATGTTTAAATCGCACTGTACAAATCCATATTTACATTCACGCGTAGAAATTGATCGTGGCAGCAGGTACAGCGTGCTTTTTGCTTGAAGTAAGGTTTGTGGCATACAGAGACGGAGAACATGAATGTTTTAGAGCGAGCTATAAGCAAATATAAACGGTGCAGAGTAAGAGAATAAGACATTAAATATTAAATGTGTTAGTAGATTTTGATGTGCTAAAAGCGATGTGCTGTCAGGTCGTGGTGTAGTTGTGCCTGTGCTGTGATAAAACACCTCGAACGTAGTGTATCGTCTTACCTCACTGACAGAAAGGCTGCTATTGTGGAAATACAGTACGTCGCTAGGTTAACGTATAGCCTGTGGGATGTGTGTGACAGACCTCCTAAACATGCTAAGTGCTTCGTCTGTTGGCGTCTCCGCCATTTATGGTATTACTGCAACATCATTTAAAAAGAACATCAACAACATCACAGTCTTTACCTTAAAGTGTTCAACAGAGCGCTCACAGAGGCTGTTTTATATCAATCCATGTGGCATGTCGTGTTAGCTTTTCAGCTAGCATGAAACACAGCTAGATTTTTTTTGGATTAGCATATGTAGGCTAATTTTATTGCCAATTATTGCCAGACATTTCACAACATTAAATCTAACAGATTTTCACCAAATGTGGTGGGGATACAACCTTACCCGAGTAGACATTCTGGAATATTTTGGAATGTTGAGGGCAAAGGTGAAGATCAGAGCAAGAGTCAGAAAGATTTGGAGATACAGAACTTAGAACTTTGACACGAGTGTTGATAGACATGCTGTTGCTATGGAACACTAATAGGAAACCATATATGGACTTTCAAATGAGACGGTTACCTTTGACATTGAGTGACCTTGAAAGGCCATCTTGTAAATGGTTCAAACGAAAGTTTTGGGAGTCTTTTTTTCTCACTTATTTGGCCGGGTCTATATACTATAGAACATATCTTACGACACGAACATGGGTAGTTAAAACAAGTATCTATTCCGGGAATATTTTACATCATCCATGTTGCGTGGCGGAGATACCTTGACTGTACATTTAGTTAAAATAATCAATGGTGACTAAATTAAGAATGTGTTGTCCACAGACATTTGGACGCGTAGTGTGTCTGCTAAGAAGTATCCTAAAGACTAGTGCATAATGCTAAAATATTGCATGTGAACCTCCCTACTAGCTTGATTTGTTATTGTTACGCCATTATGGCGGAGAAAGGAGAGGACACTTATAGTGGTTTATGGTGGGTATATCTTGATTTCGGTAAATAGCTACTGTTAATAAACACCAATTAGGTCATTGACGCTGGCCTATATCTGTAAAACTGAAGGAAATATCTCAGGCTAATGCTAGCTGTACACCTGAACGCAAAGGCTTCATAATTATGTCTTCCCAAGTGGAAAATAGGACAGCTTTGATAGCATTAGGGTTTCGAATGAGTAAGGAAGAAGAGATTTGTGAAGTGTGGCTGGGTGGGTATGGGTTGATAAATAGGCTACACCTCATCCCTGCCTCAAGCGCTTTGATTTATTTCTCCTCACTGTTGTCCGTCCGTGCGCCTGTCCTTATCTGAACTCGGCGCTCCTTCGCGCAGGCATACACCCTCACACACCCTCACACACACTCACACACGCGTTCCTGCTCTCACAACGTAGGAAGCAATAATCCGGACATCGATCCTGAGTCCGTGCTCGAAAACTATCAGAGGAGTGTAGTACTTCAGAGTGTGTCATGCTGAGTGTTTTGTGCGGGGTGATCCTTAGTCATACTGGTGTACTCTCTCTTTCTCTCACATGCACACACACACACACACACACACACACACACCCTCTAATGCATGCTTAATCAAAAGGGGATTGCCGTCAGGGTGCGGATGCCCCATCTGAGGAAAATTTGCAGCTGTGTGTGAAGACAAGGCTGCCCATTGGGTGTAGTGCATTCATGTACACACATCGATTGGAGTACTAAAACACTGAGCATGGAACGGCATGCATGTGTTTGTGGGTATGCGTCTTTTGGGCGTGTGTGTGTGTCTGTGTATTACTACATGAATTTGCATGTGTGTACATAAGTGTAATTTTTATTTTTTTGTGTGTGTGTGTGTGTGTGTGTTTGCATGCAGGTGTGTACCGTTCTTAATGCGTGTTGCTGCGTGTGCATGGCATGCAGTGAGTCGCCTTGCTTACTGCTGAGTCCTGTGAATAATGGCCAAGGACAGAGTGGGAAGAGAGGAGGGGGGTGTGAAAGGAAAAGAAAGGTCAATGAGTGCTTCTGTGCATCTGTGCATGCAGAGAGAGAGAGAGAGAGAGAGAGTGAGGAGAAAAAGGAGTGAAGGAAAGGAGGATGGAGGACAGGTGGAGGACTCAATATATCGTCAGCTTGCAGAATCACACACAAAAAATGTGGATAACCAATGGGGAAGCTACAGCTATACTATTGTTACTGTACATGAAAGAAGTGGGTTTGAGGTCAAAGCTCATCTCTACCTGGCAGGCGCCGCAGTATCCTATATATACAGTTTATACTGTGTTTGTGTGTGTGTGTGAGAGAGAGAGAGAGTGCGAGTGAGTGTGTGCGGCAGTGATTTATGCAGCAACCCTATTCCAAGCACTTATACCCGAACACACACACGCACACACACACACACACACACCACTGCTGCTAATTAGTAGAGTGTAGTGTAACTGGACCCATGGTGTGTGTGTATTAGCGCCTTTCCGCTGGACAGTACGGTATGCCAGGGCACGGTAACAAAGTCTGTGATCTCGCATTTCCTCCTGATTTCCACTGGCACGTGAACCGTACACGAACTGATCGCGCTAAACAGTGCTGCCAGGCCTGGAGAAAGGAACGTGGCTAAAGTGCGCCCAGAGTGTAGCTCGAATTTTGTTTTTTTCCCATCATTGATTCATTTACATACTGATGGTCTGTGTGCCCTGCGATGGCCTGGCGAGCTGTCCAGGGTGTACTCTGCCCTCGCCCGGAGTCGGCTGAGATGGGCGCCAGCCTCCCCACGACCCTAATTAGGATTAAGCGGTTCAGAAAATGAATGAATGAATGAATGAATGGTCTGTGTGTGAGGGGGAAAAATGGAATGGAATAAAGTTTTGAAATACAGTCTACAGTACTATATTAATAGAATATTCAATATATTCTACATAGAATAGAATAGAATTATAGAAAAGAATAGAGTTTCATTAGGGTATTATGTATTAGAACGGCTCTAACATTAAAACACAATATAGTAGAGACTTCCCGTAATAGTATAGAATATAAGGTTGTCAAAATTGAATAGAATTAAGCAGAGTTTTTAAAAAGATAGAATAGAGTTGGGGCGGCACAGTGGCATAGTGGTTAGCAAGCAGGTCGTGTGTTCCAGTCGTGGGCTTGGCGAGGAAGTTTCTCCGAGTGCCTGTGTGGGTTTCCTCTGGGTACTCCATTTTTCTCCCACAGTCCAAAGACATGCACTTTAGTGTGTGTGTGTGTGTGTGTGTGTGTGTGTGTGTGTGTGTGTGTATGTGTGTGTTGGCCCTGCGATGGACTGGTGAGCCCCGAGTTGGCTGAGAGGCTCCAGTTCCCAATGTTCTCTCAATGCTTGTGTGGGTTTCCTCTGGGTACTCTGGTTTCCTCCCACAGTCCAAAGACATGCTATTTAGGCTAACTGGCTTTTTTAATTTGCCCCTAGGTTTGAGTTTGAGCGTGAGTGGTGGTGTGTGTGAGTGTTGGCCCTGCGATGGACAGGTGAGCTGTTCAGAGTGTGCCCCGCCTTCACCCAGAGTCGGCTGGGATAGGCTCCAGCCTCCTCGTGACCCTAGTAGGATTAAGCAATAAGGTATAAATAGCCGATTTATATATTTTACAGAATTCAGTCAATTCTCTCAAGTACTCTAAATAAAGTTCTAGCAGAGAACTCTTTGGGAAATGCACATGAATGGAATGTAAAGTTTCTCAGTTCTTCACTTGGCTCTTTTTTAATTAGGAAACTAAGGGGGTATAAAGTGGCCGTAATAGATTTTTTTAACAATCTGCTGTTTAAATGAAAGTGGAATGAAACTGGAAGTTTTCTCCACATTAACAGAGAATAGTAAGCTCACCGGTGCTATATTAACTACATCATTGTTCTCTCTGGCCATTACATGTAACACACAGGAGCCATAATGCAGCTGGTCGGCGCTGAGGCTCTTTATTAGGACATAAGCGAGAATAATGATCCAAATCCACGGCTGGGGTCAAAACAGAGGCACAGGTGGATAGGTTCATCTCAGGTAAATCCACACATGTGCTTGTGTGACGGCTCGCTCAGATCACACACACAGGCAGGCAGTCAGGCAATCAGGCAGGCAGAAGGCATCCTCTCGAATTTCCACATGATGGGATACGGTACACAGTACAGGACGAGAGCTGTCATATTGTACAACAAAAGTTGAATGAACAGTTTTAAATGGCATAAATAGTCAAACTGTGATGTGCATCATTGCGTCAGTATCATGTGACCTGACACCGAAGATCATTCATGCGATGTATGAGCAAATCTCTAACTTTAACATGTTGTTCCTTCTGTTTTTCTCCCTATTGCATCCTTTACATCCTGATACTTTTCAAGCAGCAGACGCTTCCGTTCACTCTCAGTGCGTAACACGAACACGCTGCAGACACTCGCCCACACACACCTACACACATCCACTCTTCCTCTTAATGTGTGTGTTTTTTTCTTTTATTTTTCTCCCTCTCTTCCTCTGTATCATTCCCTTATTTTTATAATTTTTTTCAATGCCCACAGTCCAGAGCTTTTGGTATTAGCGTGGCCGAGGAGGAGGCCGAGATCCGCAGTAAACCCCTCCTTCCTATACACATGCTCATACATCACGATCAGGCTCATGCACATATGTTCGCTTAGCAATGCTGCAGCCTTACACACACACATCCGTATTCCTCAGGGAGACAATGCATGTACTGGTATGTTATGAGACCAAGGAGAAACATGTGTGTGTTTGTACGTGTAAACACATATGTACGTATTTGTATTTACCACATGTTGAGGACCGGAATATGTTTTAAGCCAACAGAGTGAGGACCTTTCGGCGACTCCTCATTTGTTCAAATAGTTGGTTGAAGGTTAAGACTAGGGGTTCGGGGTTTAGTTTGGGGTTCGGGATTTAGTTGTGGTTAGAGTAAGGGGCTCAGGAATGTATTATGTTAGCGCAGGTCCCCACAAAGATAGAAGTACAGGATTTTATGTTTGCGGGTGTGTGTTTTGTTTTGTTGTGTGTGTGTGTGTGTGTGTGTGTGTGTGTGTGTGTGTGTGTGTGTGTGTGTGTGTGTGTGTGTGTGTGTGAGAACCGGAACATGTTTTGAACCAACCAAGTAAGAACAGTTTTTGGAAGTGAGTAAATTGTTGGCTGGTCTTCACTCTTGAAAGGGTTGTCTTAAGTTTCAGGTGAGAATTAGGTTTCGGTTTGGGTAAAGTTTGAGCTTAAGCATTTAGTTGTGTGGTTATGGTTAGGGTAAAGGGCTAGGGAATTCATTCGGTCACTGAAGGTCCCCACAATGTTATGGGTACAGGATTGTGTGTTCATTCTTCATTCTTCATTACAGTGCAGCTGTCTTGTCATGATCCAGGCTAAGCAGCTTCATGTAAGTGCAGGGTTTATTTAAGCCAAAAGGACTGAGGATTTAAAAATAATAATACAAATGAAAATAAAAATACAGAATTATAAATCCAAATTCACTGGCCATTTTTAACATATAGGTCACTCGGTGTACTGTACATATCAAATTACTGACCAGAGCTCATCTAATGCAGTGGACAATTTTAGCCCCCCACTATCCTCTGCCATAAATGGAAGGTGTCAGGCTACAGTCAGTAACTGTACACCTACAATGTGACCTATATGTGTTGTGCACTGGGAAACCCCTTCAGATGCCTCTCTGATTGAACTGTGGGAAAAAAATAAAACAAACCTGATACATATATTATATAGATATTATATATGATACATATATATGAGCACTTGACCATCACACCAACATGTACGTTGTTCTTCCCCCAAGAAAATTTGGCAGAACACACTGAATGTTGTGCACCAAGTTTGGATTGGAACAACACCTGACCACGCCAAACCATCGACCACACCCCGACCACAACCCCACTGAATATCTTTGGGATGAACTGGAACTTCATTTGCACCCCAGGTGTCCTCGACATCCCGTCACTGATGTCCAACCTCAGTAACGTAACTGAATCCACACAAATTTCGATAGCCACGCCCCAAAAATTTAGCGGAAAGCCTTTCTAGAAGAGTGGAGGCTAATTATAACAGAAAAGAAGGGGTCGTCGCAAAACTGGTCCATATTTGAAAACTAAGCAAATTCCTAAGACAGTTGTTGATGCGATGACAAAAAATGTGGGCGTAGAACCTTCTCATGGAGTTTTGAACATGTTCAAATGTCTCTGTCTCGTAGGTAATTCTTTAAATAAATTTTAAATAAATAATAAATTTTTTGTTTTTCTCCTATTTTTCTCCTTATATTAGTTGCATCCAATTCCCACTCATCAACTTTTTGCCTTCCCTATCACACGAACACCACCGACCAGGAAGGGGTGTAAACATGCACATGCCCAATCCATGACATGCAATGCTGCCACCCACCTCTTTTCGAACTGTTGCGCTTGCGTATTTGGGGGCAGCCTAACACACTTGGAGGGAAAGCCCTAACCCCCTCGTACGAATGAGCTCACAGACGCCCATGATTGGCTGGTGATCGCTGTGAGTGACAGGGAAGTGAGCGTATGCCATCCATCCCTCCCGTGAGCTCGGCCAATTAGCTCCCATGGACTCCTGGTCACGGATGGCTATGGCATCAACCCGGATTCGAACTTGCGATCTCCGGGTTGATAGTCGCACCTTGTCGATTTTTCTTATGAATATCATACGAGTTGACTTACTGACCTGACCTATTTTCCCCACGACAAACAAACAAAACATTTTTATATGTGAATGGAATGACGCGCTTTTTAATCCACCTCACACAAACCTGCGTCTGTCTCTTCTATCATAGCTCCGCTAAATTCGTACGACAAAATAAATAAATAAATAAACAAATCGCAGGTTGTTTGTGAACGAGGTTTTAAGGGAACACCAAAATAATGTGGAAATATTTTTGTTTAGTCTGCTTTTTAAGTTTGATTTGGTGTCTGTCAGCTTAAAATAAAAATTTTTAAAAAGTCTAAAAGCTCATTAGCTACGTAATCCTCGTTAGATAATCCCATGGTGAAAGGGCCATAATCCAATCTTAATGAATTCAGTTTGTAATTAAAGACTGTCAGTCAAAATGTCCTCCATGCTCCTGCGTCAGTACATTAATATAGGGGGGAAAAAACATCCCAGACTAATATTTACACTCTGAAGACCAGGAGTGAGTGAATGAGTGAATGAATCAGCGATTATTTCACCACCATGATCAGCTGAATGAAAGGACGACACCAAGGCTCGTGTTTAAACACTTGAGTGACAGACAGAGTAATAATATGCATCATGCTGGCAATCCAACAGCAAACTCATTTCCCATTGTAAACATTCCGTTCTTTAAACCACAGCACGGATGAATTCTTGAATCTGATTGGTCAGTGGGTGTTTTGCATAAGCACATGCACGACAGGAGTTCCAGGTATCACCTAGATGACAGATTTTCAATTTTGACCATGTGACCAAGGTTTGTGTGTGTGTGTGGGTGTGTACACACCTACACTGAGGACATTTTAAACCTACAGAGTGAGGACATTTTGGCTAGTCCTCACTTTTTCAACAGCTGTTTGAGGGTTAAGTCTTGTTATTAGGGATCAGGGTAGAATGAGGTTTAGGATAGGGTTGGGGAAAACGTTAGTTAAACATTGAGTTGTGATGGTTAAGGTTAGGATAAGGGGCTGTCAGTGAGGGTCCCCACAAAGACACAAGCACAAGACTGTGTGTGTGGTGGGGGGTGGGGGGGATCATTGATTGCTTTTGTCTATTGTATGGTGATGAAGCTTGTGTGGGCTTATGTATATGTGTGTGTGTGTGTGTGTGTGTGTGTGTGTTGAAAGTTAGCGCTGACGTCTGTTGAGTGTTGGTGAGTGGGCTAAACTATGAAGAAAAGTGTTTAGACGCACACACACAAAAAGAGAGAGCAAGCGAGTCAGTGACTGAGAACCTTCAGTTCCGATGTGCAGATTGATGGAGAGAGAGGGAGAGAGAGAGAAAGATGGAGAGAGCTGGAGAGAGACAACGAGAGATGGAGAGGGAAGCGAGAGGCAGACAGTGTTGCTAGGAGACCACACACGGTGGCTGGGGTGAGAGACTCGTTTTCACATCACACCGCCATTCCTATACACACCCCGTCTTCTCTCTCTCTTTCTCTCTCTCTCTCTCTGTCTTGCTCTGTCTCAAACCTTCGTTTTTTCTCTCTCTCTGCCTCTTGTTATCACGTCTCCTTCATACCTCTGTCATCCCTTCCTTCCCACTGCAGATCTCTTTACACAGATTTCTCCTCCTCAGCCTTCATGGATTCCCCAGTTCTCTCTCACTCTTTCTGCACACTCCATCTCTCCACTTGTCTCTCACTCCACTTTTTTTCTTAACTTCTTTCTATGTCTCCTAGACCTTTCTTTGTCTTTCCCCTTTGTCTTTTTCCCTTTCTCTGTCTCCCAGTCTCTTCCCTCTTCCTGTCACTCTGTAACTTTCCTGTTTTGTGTCACTCTGTCTCTCTCTCTCTTTTGCTCGCTCTCTCTTTCTCTCTTTTGCTCTCTCTCTCCCTATTTCTCTCTCTCACACACACACCCTCTCTCTGTCTCTCCCTCCAGACTGACGGTAAACTGGTCGCCACGACGACAGCCAGGTGCAGTGTGAAAGCACATGACAGGGATTTCTCTCTCTCTCTCTCTCTTTCTCTCTCTCTCTCTCTCTCATACACACACACACACACACACACACACACACACACACCCACACACACACACGC
>JAOUQZ010000029.1:12261396-12286086 GCA_028564935.1 Neosilurus hyrtlii
AACACACCTCTTTTAGCTGATTTTCTCAAGTCAGTGATCAGATGGTCTGGTGGCCTGATTAGGGTGAGCCAAAGTCTTCAGGGAGGTAGAGCTCGAGGATCCGGTTTGGTAACCACTGATTTACAGTAATATATTAAATAACTAAATACTAAGTAAGATTCTCTTCCACATAAATACATGATGAGTCCATTTGTGGCTAAAAAAAGTAACTTCAGATCACATAGCGAAACATTCGATATCCATTTCACAGTGCTTTCTTTCAGTGGTTTCTTCTTTCAATTACACCTGCTTCTGTCTTTCTAGCAATGAAGAAATCAGACTCCGGTGAATTACTGGGCAGGAAGGTGCCTCCCCAGAAGCCCAAACGGAGTCCGAGCACCCAACTGTCCTTTGATGCTCCACCTCCTCGGCTTCCACCCCCAGCCACACCCCTGCCGTTCCAGAGTGCTGAGAACACTGGTGACGATGAACCTGTATACATTGAGATGGTGGGTCAAGTGTTCACCCGAGAGACACCTGGTGTATTAACACCCTCGGCCACGACACCCGACTCCGACTCAGATCCAGGCGAGGAGGCTATCTATGAGGAGATGAAGTACCCAGTGGCTGATGATTCTCACCAGCGACGGCTCCCACCCAAGCACGATCGTGCCAAGTCATCAAAATCCTACACATCCTCCTCTGTCTCTTCCTCCTCCACATCTTCCTCACTCCCTCGTCCCTCATCTTCCTCTCCCTCCTGCCCTTTGCCATCCTCTAAGGCTAAATCTACTGTCTCCATCTCTCACTCTTCACCCTTACCTTCATCCTCCTGCTCTGCCTCCTCCACACCAGTACCTCAGCCTCTCTCATCCTCACCACACCCTCCTCGAGCCCCCACCCCCTTCCTCCTACCAGGCACCAAATCAGAGTCAGAAATTGGCTCCAGTAAGATCCCAGCACCTTTTCCCAATTTGCTTCAACACAAACCACCTCTTTTGGCTTTCCCACCCCCTAAAAGTGGTTCTGCCAAGCTTGGATCCACCAGCAGTCCATCACCAGCCAGCCTGCCACCCACTATTGGTACTTCTGTTTCAAAGGAAGCAACAGGTGGAGACAAAGACAAGGAGAGGAAGGAAGGGCCAGCGCCAGGCCTACGAGCTCGTAGCCACTCAACGCCTTTGCCTCCATCCTCAAAATCTTCCTCACCATACTCGCACCATCATCACCATCACCATCCACACCACCGGCCCTCACACTACCACCACTATCGCAAACCTGAGAAAGAGTCGAGCAAGGGCTCACAGGGTAATTCACAGTCCTCGACACAGACTCAGACACAGGCCAAAGAGGGCAAGTCAGTAAGTTTTCTCCTGAAGTCAGATAAAGCTGAGAGGGAAAGGGAGCGCGAGAGGGAGCGAGAAAGAGACCGAGACAACCGAGACCGAGACAGGGAGAGGGATCGAGACAGAGAGAGAGACACACCAGTCTCACAAACATCCAGCCACGTTGACATGGCTGCCTCTATTGCTGCCACCACAACCGCTAGCCTTCCTTCATCTACATCATCGGGGACTTCATCCACATCCTCAGCATCACAGAGGCCTCCATCTCGCTCAATTCAGCGTTCACACACTCCTCACACACACCTCCCTGCCTATAAGCCACCACCTGCAGACAGCCCCTTGCTCTGGACATACCCATCTGCAGGATTCCGTCGGCCTCCTGCCTATGACAGCCTGCGTGCCGGCACACCAATGCCCTGTCTGCAGCCAGAGGGTAGTACCAAGACTGGGAGCACCCAGGCTCCACATTCCAAGGCTGGGTTCCTGCCCTGGGATGCCAGTGGATGTGGTCTAGGCTTCACTGATGATCAGGCCTACTGGCCCATGCACAGGAAGTTGTCCTTCAGCCACAGCAGCAGAGAAACAGAGAGTAAGAGACTAAGACTAAGAGTGGAGTGGGAAGGGAAGCTGGAGCAGTAGAGCGACTAGAGCAGGAGGGAAGCAAGGGTAGGAGAAAGATGTTTGGGAGTGGAAATAGGTAATAAAAATAGGAAACAAGAAAGGTCAGAAGAGATTATAGAAAAGGGATGCATTTAGATTTTGTATATTTTCATCCCAAAGCAGCCAACTCCCACAAATTATAGACAGACCATGGGTTTCCAGTGATTTTTTTTATTTTTATTTTTTGCAGATTGTGTAATAACAGGCTCATGCAAACTGTACTGCGGACAGAGTGTGTGTGTGTGTGTGTGTGGGGGGGGGGGGGGGGGGGGGGTTGTGTCAGCATTAAGAGCAGTCTTGCCAAACTATAATCCTGGAGGACTATAGGCACAACACTGTACAGTTTTAAGGTTTTCCCACAGCGAATACTTCAGCTGGTGATTCCTGGGCTCCCCATATGAGGATGATATGTGTAATGTGAGGGTGGGGGCTGGAGTAAATTGGTTGGGGTTAATATAAAAAAATGTGTGTGTTGCAGTGTATATTTTTGATATTCTTAAACATACCATATTTGGCTTTGATGTAAAGCACCTTATGCTGTAACATATTGTTTCTTCTTGGATGGTAGAAGAGGAGGAAGGCCGTGTATGGAACGGCAGTACCGATGCTTTGCTACGACAAGACAGAGAGGACACTGGGGGTAGCAGCCGAATTGGAGGAGTTTCTGGAATCCCCGTGCGGGCATCGGGAAGAACTGGGCACACTGAAAGTCTAGCAGGGGTAGATGGACCAGCAGGCTTCAGGGTAATGCCACGCACAGGACTGCCCCTGCCGTGCCAGACCTTTCCTGCCTGCCGCAACGGAGGTCATTTAAGTTTAATACATAAGTATTACCTATCCATTAATACCTAGTATAAATTAATGGAAATCTGTATGTTTATATGGTGCAGGTTACTGCCATTTTACTGTCTGTGCTAGTCTGATTTTAATAAATCAGATTTTGAGGACATGCATATAAAAAGTACAATTGGGCCTTAATGACTGACCTGCTGTAGCATTTTGAAAGCAGACCAGGAAACAGTAGCCATGTTGAATATATACCACTAGAGAGACTAAGGTTTTTAATGCTCATTACTTATTGGGGTTATAAACAACTGTAAATGGTTGTCCTGATCCTGAGGCAACAAAACAGGTCTAAACATTTGTTGACACATTGTAAGAAGAAACTGAAGCAAGTGTGTGTATATGTGTTAACAGAGCTCGGCCGGCTTGGAAGGTCATCCTCCACGTCTGGAGTGAGGCAGGCAGGAGGGGATGTTCAGAGACAGAGTAGCCTGCCGGCTAGAGAAGCTCTCAGTCAGGTAACTTTTGTTTTTGCTATCACAAAATGTTTTGCCTACTGTTTTGCCTTGATTAACATTTTTCAAGAGGGCGGTGAGGAAGAAAAGAGACACGTAAGGGTGTGCTGTTACAGAAGAGGCATGACCCTCAAACGTGGGTTACTTTTAAGTCACAGAATGTCCTAATAGATTCCTTTTATTTAAAAAAATGTTGAATTTATTACCAAACAGCATTGCCAGCACAGGTTTGGGTCCCAGGTTGGATGAGGGCGCTTCTCTGTGGAGTTTACATGTCTTGGGTTTCCTCCAGGTCATCCGGTTTCCTCCCACAGTCCAAAAACATGCACATTCGGCTAAATGGCTGTTCCAAATTGCCCCTGGGTGTTAGTATGAAAGGTTGTATGTGTGTTGGCCTTGCGATGGACTGGCACGCTGTTTAAGGTGAATTAATCTGAGAAAGGGTCCAGCCTCGCTGCAATCCTAGTAGGACTAACCAGGTCGGAAATGAAAAAATGAATGTAAGCATTTGGATATTTGGTCATTCTGTAGTATCCTACGAGAAAATGCTTGCAAACTCTTTCGTGATGCATCTTTCATATATGTCCCTGTGCAAGCTGTTACTGTGGAAAGGACATGTGTATAAACCTGTAATTGGTATTACAGCCGGCATTACTATGACAGCTGCTTTTTTTTGCATTCATCAAGGCTTTCTGTCTAATCAGATTCAAGACTTACTACCACACTTCCTCTCTCTACCTTAATAAATGTTGGGTTGCCCAGGTGAGACATGAAAGAAACAGTGAATACATGATGAGGCTGTGCTGAGCAGCGGACAAATACATGGTGTGATCACACCTTTCCGCCATGCATCTATGGTTATATACATTACATAAGGAGTGCTAAACGCAGTAGGCGGTATAGGATGAGATTCTCCTGATTCACCAGTGTCCCCGCCCAAAACGCGTCTGCAGAGGAGACGAGCGGCGGGGTGTGCAGCTGTGGGTTCACCGAGTCCAAAGCGAACGAGGGAAGCATACTGAAAGACCGAGAGGAAGACAGGAGCTGCATTGGGATGGGAAGGGAGGGGAGAATGAGAGGGTGGGGAAGAGGCAGGCAGCGAGAAACAGGCAGAGAGAAAGGGTGTGTAGTGACGTTGGCGTAGTGTGTGTGGGTGGGTGTGTCTGCGGTGTAACCGGCAGACAGTAAATACAGATGATCAAACATAGACACAGTGTCCGTCCTTTTCATTTAGCCTTGATACCTGGCATCTGCTTGACGAGAGTGTGTGTGTGTGTGTGTGTGTGTGTGTGGGTTTACAGTTCTACAGCAGCTCTACCTGATGTTTTGGCTGCTCCAAGACAATTCTGCTGCTTCTTCCTGGATTTTTTTATTTTATTTGTCTTTTGTGCCTCTCCTGCTTTTCATGTGCCGCCGTCTCTTGGTCTCTTGGCAGAAGCTCAGATGCTGATGCTGACGCAGACGCGGTGTGTGACTGTGTGCGTGTTTGTGTGCTGCATAGCCAGTCTGTGTGCTGATTTGACCTTCCGTCTTGCAGCACGCATGGGGGGTGGGGGGTGGGGGTTAAATAACAGGGAAGCTGTACAATATCTCCATCTGGTGGCTGTGTGGGAAACCTTAGTGGTTAAACCTGGCTTAGTGTGTGAAGGCTCAGGAGGTCAAATGTTCAAAAGGTCACTGAAGTCAGCAAGAAGAGGGTCACATTTAATCGGGATATCCAGACTAGATCTCTGGCCTCTTGTTCTCAGTCTGTTTGTCCTTGGTGCATCATTATTGTTTTTTCCTTCACTGCATCATTATACTCTTTTCTTATATGCATACCTTTGTGTTGGTTTGTCTCCCCATCTCTCCCTTGTTTTCTCTCTCTCCCTCCCATTGGTTTTTAGGCAACATCAAAGTGCATCCCAATTTTTTTTGTCTCGCCATTGGTGCATCCCATTTCTTTTGCCTCTCCATTGGTGCATCCCATTTATTTGACATTTTTTGCCCTGCCATTGGTGCATCTCATTTATTTTTTTGTCTCACCATTGTAGCATCCCAGTTTTTTGTCTCACCATTGGTGCATCCCTTTTTTTGTCTCACCATTTGTGCATCCCATTTCTTTTGCCTCTCCATTGGTGCACCCCATTTATTTTACATTTTTTGCCCTGCCATTGGTGCATCTCATTTATTTTTTTGTCTCAGCATTGTGGCATCCCAGTTTTTTGTCTCACCACTGGTGCATCCCTTTTTTGTCTCACCATTGGTGCATCTCATTTATTTTTTTGTCTTCCCATTGGTGTATCCCAATTTGATTTTTGCAATCTGCTTAGTCAGGAGCTATAAATTAATTCTTCTTCAAGGCAAATCCCAAGTTTATATTAAATGTGTTTAGTGATTTTAGTGATCGTTGTTACTGTATTTTCCTCCTTTTGAAAAGTTTATGATTGACAAACCAGCAATCGATATCTAACTCCACTCTTCTACCCTCTTTCTCACTTTGCAGTTGCACGCTCTCTCTCAGACGCCCTGCAGTCCCTCTCTGGCTCGTGCTCAGGCTCAGACCTTGACTCAGGCTCAGGCTCAGTTCCACCTGCAGCAGCTCCAGCAGCACCACCTGCAGCTGCAGTTCCAGCAGTTGGCCCAGCTGGCAGCGCAAGCTCAGGCCATGCCAGGCACAGGCAGTACCAATGCCGGTACGGCAGGCGGCACAGGCACAGCGGGAACAGCTGCTCAGCGTGATGGTAAGCTGCTGGAGGTGATAGAGAGGAAGCGGTGCCTGTGTAAGGAGATCAAGGCTCACCGGCGACCAGATAAGAGCCTGTGCAAGCAGGACAGCATGCCCATCCTGCCCAGCTGGAGGAAAACACCCGAGCCGCGCAAGACCGGGACACCGCCCTGTCAAAGACCGCAGGCTGTGGTGTGGGACACGGCTATCTGACAAAGACAGACTGGGATACACTGATTTGCCATTTTATTAGGTACAACTAACTTGTGTCTAGGCTCACCTCACGTTTTATCAAGTAAGCCTACCATATAAGGGTATCACGTATGTACAGTAGGTATCTGTTTCCTCCTCCAAATATCTCTATTCCAATTCACTCTCAAAGTGGGTGTGGCTTTTTATGATAGTCTTGCCGTTATTATTTTGGTTCATACTGTACCTGGCCAAGTTATTTTCAAAGACATTTAGTTGGTTATGGTTACCAAAGCGTAAACAAATCAGAAGCCCAATTTTAACTGCTCTGACCCTTTTCCAGGCATTGAGTAAAGACGAACGAATGAATGCCATAAATATATGTTGCACGGCACTGTGCATTTCTGTTTACAGACCTGGTCATTTTTTGACCTGAAAGCTTTATATCCGAAGCTACCGCTAACTCATGCCTGCAGGAAATCAAAGCGTCCCGCCTCCTATTCATATTTGTTCACCTTCAAACTTTGTAGCTATACAGTTCCTGACTGTAGCCAGTCTGCTGCTATGCACCAAACCCCAACAACACTGCTGTGCCTAATACACTTGTACAGTACCACCACATCCTACACGTCACCGTGGTCCTGAGAAGACCCGTCACCCAAATAATATCTTCTCATTGACCGTCCGACGGTTTTTATTAACGGAGCTAAAGATACGCTACAGTTAGAAACTTTATTCCTACAAAATGCCCCCTATATGGTACGTGTCCTAGATGAAAATGCACATGAGTGTAAATACATCACAGATGAACAGATAAACTGGCAAATCAGTGTACGTGTAATATGTGCAAGAGAGAAAGGTTTAGAAAGGGATATCTAAAGATCGGACTGACTAGGGTCAAACCTGTGAATGTGAGAAAAAGACGGGTGTATTATAAAGATGTAGAGTTCGTATTGTATATCTCTGGGGGTACTTTTTTCGGGGGTTGCGGGAGGGGGGTTACTATATCACAGCGTTTTATGTGCCATATAAAGACAATATATACATAAACATACAGGAGAGACGCATTTCAGTCGGGACTCTCTTTTACCTACCACACCTCATTCGTGACTACTAAAAGAACTACACTGAGTTTACAGCCTTTAAAAAAAAAACAACTAAAACGTACTGGACTTCTTACGCATATGTTCAGAGCTCATGGAACGGATGGAGAATTTCTCCAGCCAGGATGATGGAGGAAATGCTTGACACGTCTGGATGACATGGAAGTGTAATGGGGAGAGGAGGGTGGGGGGGCTTGGGGAGGGGTCTTCTACATTCCAGAGGGGTGTGTGTGGGAGTGTGTGTGTCTGGATTGTGGATACAAAGGGACAGGATAGGACAGGACAGACCTACAATGAAAGACCTGGAAGGCTATAACGCAGTAGATGAGCACATGGTGTGTGTAGAATTAAAGAGCTACTAAGTCGAAAATGGGGGGGATACACACACCTACACAGACCAGAAGGTGTCATTCAAACACACACACCAGAATGTACATTTCAAACCCATCACCACACACCAATACATACTTACACTGCTAATCAGAACACACACGCACGCACTGTAAAGTATAAAGGTGTGTAGCGCAGGCGTATTTGGTATACGCGCGCTTATTTACCGGGTTTCTCGTTATGTTGATATTGTTGATCGAGCGTGAAGGTGACCAGCCTCTGGTTGCAGCTTGATTGTTTATACTACCCAAGAGTTCGACACAGAAACCGTTTAAAACTTTAACATGCTCTTTTTGACTTTTCGTACCTTAGCAATACGCTTCCGGAAACAAATCTGGAGTCCGTTCACGCAGAGCAGACCGCCACAAAAATAGCTTCATCACGTCACGCACGAGATGCGGCAAGGCCACGAAGTCCTCTTTGCTAGGATGGATGAACTTCAAGATGTTTAGCGCACTTATGTAACGGACAAGATAATCAACAGGAAATGCTTTTAAGCTAGCTGTCTGGTGAACTTCCTTAATAAAGGAATAATCCGTGGTGTTTTTCAGCTGCGTCTCTGTGCGACATGTCTTCTTTTTTTTTTTTTAACTCTGTTTCTCAAACGTTCAGAATAGGAACAGCTTTGTGAAGATCTTTATTGGAGTGTCATTCATTCATTCATTTTCAGAACCGCTTAATTCTAATTAGGGTCGCGGGGAGGCTGGCGCCCATCTCAGCCAACTCTGGGCAAGGGCAGGGTACAACCTGGACAGCTCGCCAGGCCATCGCAGGGCTGGATGGAGTGTAATTTATTATTATTATTATTATTTAAGTTTTCCTTGGTTACGCATTACCATTAAAAATGGGGCGGCATGGTGGTGTAGTGGTTACATGTACGCCTCACTACAAAAGGGTCCATGCTTGGCGAAGGATGCTTCTGTGTAGAGTGCGTGCTTGAGCTCCCTCCGTGTACTCTGGTTTCCTTCCAAAGACATGCATTAGGCTAAACACCTGTTCTGCATTGCCCCTAGGTTTGAGTGTGAATAGTTGTGTGTGTGTGTGTGTGTGTGTGTGTGTGTGTGTGTGTGTGTCTGTGTGTGTGTCTGTGTGCGTGCGTGCTTACTCCATTTAAAGTTTACTATCTCAGCCGACTCTGGGTAAAGGCAGGGTACACCCTGAACATCTTGCCACTCGCGCTTACATGGGGGCAATTTGGAACAGCCAAGTAATTAAATGTGCATGTCTTTGGACTGTGGGAGGGAACCGGAGTACCCGGAGGAAACCGGAGTACCCAGAGGAAACCCATGCAAGTACAGGGAGAACATGCAAACTCCACATAGAAATGCCCTCGCCAAGCCCGGAACTCGAACCCAGGACCTTCTTGCTGTGAGGTGGACGTGCTAACTGAGAAACACTGACGTGTTACGTTCATCAGGCGCAGCTATGCTGAAACTCACACTCTCAGATTTCAATCTGCACAGTTACTCTACGGTTTGGCATTTTCACGATTCCAGCAGGACTCGGAGGCCAAGAAAGTCTTTTGTAAATGAATCAGTTGTCGTTGTCATTTTCCGTGTCTGGCATCAGTGCTTGTGTCGTTATTTTCTCGCACGGCTTCTTGGCCTGTAGGAGATCGAGCAAAGGTGGGTCAGAATGCCAGAACAAACTAAGTGGGTGTAGATCGTGGGTCAGAGTGCCAGACCAAACTAAGTGGGTGTAGATTGACACCCAGACGGTGAAGTCTATGTTTCGATGGATTTCCTGATGGATCCACGACTCTGTATCATACGCTAATCCATGTACATATGTTCAAGTATTATTGCCTCTTCATATCAGTGACAGTGTCAACATACTGTAGGTGTCAATCTTAAGGAAATGTTGCAGAGATTTGTTTGAGGTTGGTTCAGGTTCCATCACTCTTACTTCCACACACACATACACTCACACACACACACACACACACACACACACACACACACACACAGGCTCGGCCGTTCATATCAGACATTTTAAGAGGTAATAGTTCCTTTGCTGTGTGACCCGGACGATTGCGCTCCTCTAAACAAATAAACAGAATGCTGGAACTAACCGCACAACACAGAAACAACAACAACAATATGGAAAAACAAAACTCCACGATGGGCTACAAATAAACAGACAAGGGTTCGAAATTGTAAAATAGATATGTAAAAGTGTATTGATTATGTAGCAAATCTTTCCACTTTCATACTTGTAATTGACAAGTATACTGTAGCATACGATGTATAAAAGTACAAGGTGTTTGATTGTTTTATAAAAGGAATTTAGTAGTTCTATCTGTGGCAACCTGTCTACACTGTACCGAATGGTTTGGCCCGATGAAATGCAAGCCCTCTTACTAAAGGCACGGTCACAGACACAACAATACAGTATCTCCTAGAATTATGCAAGTCCCTTTAAACAGGTCTACTTTTACTGCTTTTCCTTTTTTTTTTTTTACCTTTTTTTTTTCAATTTTATTTATCAAATTTGTTTATTTATGTACAGGAACCACCAGCCCAGTTTGGTTACTGTTTGGATATTTTGGAATACTTTTTGCTGCTATTGAACTACTACTGCTGTAAAAAAAAAAAAAAAAAAAAAAAAAAAAAAAGTTTGTCATATTCCTCACTACTGGTAACTCTTCTCTTATTATACCTCCTTTTTTTTGGCTGCATTTGACTTTCCTGTATTTTTTTTTTCGCAAGGTCGGAGTAGAACAGAGGAGTTTTGGCCTAACTATTGACGAGTCGATCTTTCCCGTGGTTGTACTATGGCACGCGAGTGGGTTTTCTTTCCGTTCTCTTCTCGTGGTTGTGTTTTGAACTTTGTGGTTTCTTTCTAAACAGCTTATCACCAACTTGTATAGTTTTCACTTGATCAACACTGCTGAGAAACGGGAAAAGGTCACATTGCAGCGTCGTCAACGGCGTTAAACGTCTTTATGGTGTCATTATGGTGGCGCCCTGGTGTGGTTATGGAGTTGACATCAAGTTATGGTGGTGTCATCAAGGTAGTCAATCATGGTAGCACTATCTGACCACTTTTTACCACGGTGTGATCATGATTATTGTAATGATGTTACCATGGTATTGCTGGCAACATGACCTGTGTCTCATGATGTAATTGAAAAATTAATGCAGTGTCATCATTTTATTCTTGTTATTATCTTTGATGACCATGGTAACACCATATGACCTAGGCAGCCACTATGAGCCCTCTATCAGTGCCCTTGTGTCACCATGATATCACCATTAGAGATCACTGTGTTGTTATCCTGGTGTTACTGTTATTATCTGGCGGTTATGGTCACTCCATATGACCTAGGTGGCCACTATGAATCCCGATATTTGCCCTTGTGTCATTAAGATATCGCCATTAGAGATCACTGGGGTTGTCCTTATGTTACTGTCATTATCTGGTGGTCATGGTCACACCATATGACCTAGGTGGCCACTATGAATCCCAATATTTGCCCTTGTGTCATTAAGATATCGCCATTAGAGATCACTGGGGTTGTACTTGTATTACTGTGATTATCTGATGGTCATGGTCACACCATAGGTGGCCACTATGAGTCCCTTTGTGTCTTCACGTGGTCACTGTAGAATCATTCAAGTGTTATTCTGATCCCTGGTGTTTCATCCTGGCGGTTACTGTGCTTTCATTATAGTATTCCCATGATGTAAACGTGGTATCTCTAAATGTCACGCGGTAAGACCATATGACCTTGGTACCCACTACAAATCAGTGTTCTTGGTTCTTCATGACATCATCAGGTGGTATGATCATAGTGTTACTGTGGTTACACCATGGTGTTCTCCTAATTGGCATTGTTGGCAGTCGTGGTAACACCATAAACACACACAACGGATGCACGTTCAAGATGTTACCATGAGGTTGCACTATTCTCAGCATGACATTACCGTGGCGTCACCATGGGGCTCTCATGACTGTTCCATAATGTCGTTGACAATCACCACATGACCCCACATGGGCACTATCAGTACAGTCTCTGTCAAACAGGAAGAAGAATCTCAAGAGAGGAAGTAGAGGGCTGGTGCAATGCATGCTGGGAGTTCTGAAAGGATTCCAATGTAGAGAAGGCTTGGGCTGTGTCTCAGTCTGAATAAACTGTGCCCAATTTGTACTTCAAATATACTAAGTAATCATCTAGTTACAATTTATTACAACGAAGGGGTAGAATTAATGATAAAAACTAGTTTACAGAAGCTGTCGGCTTTGCGTGTCTACTTAAATGGTGGCCATATTATGAGTGCCATAATATATTGATATGGTAAGATACGATGTACCTTGGAAATCACTGTAGTGCTATATTTGCATTGATATCGTCATGAAATAAATTTTATATGATGAACTGAACAGTTGTGTGTCTTGATGTGTTTTGGTTGGATTGAAATATATTCCCTCTGTATTTTTTCTTTGCTCCTTCTTTCTTTCCATTGCATTTGTTCCATCACTGGTTATTTCACTGATCTCCCTTCGAAGTTTGCCACAAGGGGGAGCCACATCTATGGTGCTCCACGAACACCCAGAGAGGCAGAGATGACCCCTTTGGGACAGCTGTTCATAGATGAGACTGCAGGGACAGATGATATCATGATCCAAATTGAGCACAAAGTAAGGTTGGGTAAAGGAAACTCTACCCTCACACTTACAGTGACTTTAAATATAGATTTTTATTATCTATTTAATAAAAAATAGCAATTCTGTGTGGAGTTTGCATGTTCTGGGTTTCCTCTGGGTACTCTGGTTTCCTTTCACAGTCCAAAGACATGAACGTTAAGCTGAACAGTTGCTCCAAATTGCCCCTATGTGTAAGAGTGAGTTGTAAATGGGTGTTTGTTTTGGCCCCGCAATGGAGTGCAATGGCAAGCTGTTCAGGGTGTACCCCACCTTCGCCCAGAGTCAGCTGAGACAGGCTCCGGCCTCCCAGTGATCATAATATGCTTAAGCATTTCAACAAATTAATGAATCAAAGCAATTTGAGCACTATCATTTTTGATATGTCTTGTAAACTCTTTATAGAAGCACCTTTGGAAGCAGTTACAGCTTGCCTTCATGGGTAAGTCTGTACATGCATTGCACTCCAATTCTTTCTGGCAGAACCTTTTACATTCAATCAAATTGGCTAGGGATCGCCTGTGAACTGCTATCTTCAGGCCTCTGCAAACATATTCCGTGGGGATTAAATCAGGGCTCTGGCAGGGCCACTCAGGAGACGTGTTCTGAATCCGCTCCAGTACTGTCTTGGCTGTATGCTGTAGGCTATTGTCATATTGAAATGTGAACCAGCTATTCACTCTGGAAAATGTTTTCTTTAGGGACCTCTTTGTGTTTCATTTCATTCATACTTCCATCAATTCTGATTATCTTTTCTCACCATGTCACAGAGTAGCAGCCCCACAGCGTTATGCTGCCACCACCAGGCTTAATAGTAGGGATTATATAGCAGCCCAGTGATAAACAGTATCTGGTTTCCACCATACATGGCACTTGGAGTTCATCCAAACATGTTAAATTTTTGTCTCATCAAACCAGAAAATCCTTTTCCTCATCAAACCACTTAATCCTACTATGGTCATGAGGACATTGGAGCCCATTTTGGCCATCTCTGGGTTAAGGCCGGCTACACCCTGAACAGCTGACCAGACCATTGCAGGACAATGCATGCAACCATTCGCATTCACACTCACACCTAGGGGTAATTTTGGGCAGACAATTAGATTAATGTGCATGTCTTTGGACTGTAGGAGGAAACCAGAGTACCTTGGGGAAACCCATGCAAGCACAATAATAGCATGCAAACTCCACACAGTAACCCCCTCACTGTGAGGCAGACATGCTAACCACTACACCACCATGCCGCCCGTCAGCATACTAAACCTTTCTAGTCTTTCTAAACCTTTTTTCCCTTCATTATGACTTACAGCATGTATTAATGGGCTGAAAAGTAAATTGAATCCATATTTGATTAAATCTATCTTACAAGGTTTTTTGAATACCACTGTGTTTTAATATCCTGCCGGTCTTAATGTGGCACAGAGGGATTGTCATTATTATCATGTCCTTCTGACTCATTGAATGATCAAACAATAGTGATATAATCATGCTAATAGTGACAACAGTGCATGCTCTGATTTTGATACTGCACTTTTTTCCCCAGTCTGCCGTGCTGGTACGGAAGTAAGCAGCTCACTTGTTGTATTCATACCAACCATAACAATGCTACCACTAAGTCCTGACTAGTACACTAGCTGGTATTATTATAGTAATAATAATCATTTTTATTATTTACAAAGGTTATATTTATTTCCGTTGGTACATCCGCCTCACAGCAAGAAGGCCTAGGTTTGCTTCCCGGGCTCGGGATGTTTCTGTGTGGAGTTTGCATGTTGCCCCTGCTTGTGTGGGTTTCCTCCGGGTACACTGGTTGCCTCCCGCAGTCCAAAAACATGCACAGTGGGCTAACTGGCTGTTCCAGATCACCCCTAGGTGTAAGTGTGAGTATGAATGGTTGTGTGTGTGTGTGTGTGTGTGTGTGTGTTGGCCCTGCAATGGCCTGGTGTGCTGTTCAGGGTGTACCCCCCTTAGCCCAGAGTCGGCTGAGATAGGCGCCAGCCTCCCTCGGCCCTAGTAGGATTGAGCGATTCAGCAAATGCGTGAGTGAGTGATATTTGTTTTCCAGCACGTTGGCCAAATGCAGAAAATAGCTTTGGCTATCTTTGCTTGCTCTTGGTGACGTAATGACTTCTGGGTAGCGGCTGTAATGTAAGTGATACAACATCAATCATCCTTTATATAACTTGTCAGTGTTCATTCATTCATTTATTCATACATTCATTCATTTATTCACACACCCTGAACAGTCTTCCAGTCCATTGCAGAGCCAACACACACAACCATTTACACCGAGGGGCAATTTCAAACAGCCATTTAGCCTAATGTGGATGTCTTTAAACTGTGGGCGGAAAATGAAGCACCCCGAGGAAAACCACACAAGCACAGAGAGAACAAACTGCACACAGAAATGGCACTGTGGCGTAGCGGTTAGAACGTCTCACAGCAAGAAGGTCCTGGGCTCGGCGAGGGCATGTCTGTGTGGACTTTGCTGTTCTTCCAGTGCTTACATGGGTTTCCTCCAGGTTCTCCGGTTTACTCCCACAGACCAAAGACATGCATATAAAGCTAATCGGTTGTTCCAAATTGCCCCTAGGTGTACGAGTGAATATGACTTTGATAAACTATATTAATTCTGCAATGGAAATTTGGCTTCTGAAAAGTGAACAACACACACACACACACACACACACACACACAGCAGTGGGCTGCCATATTGCGGTGCCCGAAGAGTGGGGGGATTGGTGCCTTGCTCAAGGGCACTTTAGCCATGCAGGTGGAGGAAGGAAAGGTGCTGCTCACTCCCGCTGCCACCAAACATTTGTTCCTGTTGGTTCGGGAATCAAACCAGCGACCTTTTGGTCCCAAACCAGCTTCCCCAACCATTAGGCCACAGCTGCCCCCTGTGGATGTTACGTGTGTTGGCACTAACTAGTGAGCTCGTCAGGGTGTGCCTCGTCTTCACCCAGAGTTGCCTGGGATAGCCTCCATCCTTCCTGCAGCCCTAGTAGGGAGTAAGTAAATTAGTAAATTAATGAATGAATTAGCTTTAGATTTCCTTTAGACTTGTACTCCTTCACTTGCTGTAACTGTGTTACTGACGTCAGGGTCACCAGTCCGAAGCAGGGCAAGTTATCATCAGCCAGCATGTTATTGGTCCCTAGAGGAAACCCATGCTTTACAGAAATGTTATACAGACAGTACCCTGAGCTCAGGATCGCACTGCGCTCCTGGAACTGGGAGACAGCACCGCTCCCATAAGTACCGCCACGCTGCCTTCAATCCTGATCTCAACGAATGGCGATGAAGAATTTATCAGGTGTTGCTGAGTAACGTTCACGAGACCTAATGAGAGACCTGGGTGTCCTTGGGAGACTTATCTTAGCTGCAGTGTAGCATGGATACAGAAGCGCTCCATTTGGAACACAGCCATGCACTGACTCGGCTGATTAGTCGCTAAGGGGCGGGGTCAGCCCGGCGCACGGCTCTGTGATTGGCCACTGCCAGGAAAATCGGCTTTGCGTCGGTTCACAGGAGGGGGGGGGTGATCTTATTTTCTTTTCCGAGAGGAGGGGGATCTGGTTGGGAAGCGCTGAGAGGCAGTGAGACGACGGGCTTTTTTTGTCTTACCGCAGTGTCGGCAGTTTTTTTCCCCCCTGCACTGCACCGCTCTGCGGATCGCCCCGAGCTGCTCACGGCGCATGCGCACTGGCAGGCGATCTCTCTAAACCGGCCACGGGAGTCCCCGCTTCATCCATCCTCCTTATTTATTTTTCATTTTAAATAAGCTGTGATCTCTTCCGACGGTGCCTAAAGACTCCTTTTTAATTGTCGGGGATTCTTAGACAGGGATCTAATAGCGCGGATCGGGTTAACCCTTTCCCTGCCTGAGTATCTTATTCTAAGCCGGTGCTCTCTCGCTTTCACTGTGTGTGTGTGTGTGTGTGAGAGAGAGAGAGAAAGAGAGAGGGAGAGAGAGGGAGAGTGTGTGTATGTGTGTGTGAGAGTGAGTGTGTATGTTAGCGTTAAATCTCAGGCTTGGGTTTCATTGACTGCATCATTCTTGCATCAAATAAGCTAAATTTTTGTTTTAAAAAATGGCAAAAGACAGCAACAAGAGCGGCGGGTGGAAGGAGTTCATCTGGAACCCGAGGACCAGGGAGTTCTGCGGGAGGACCGCCAGCAGCTGGGGTAAGAACCGCATCCCCCCCCCATGGATTAGATCATGAATTATACCCTTTCACACCTTATGCAAGATTTCTCTCAATACTTCAGGTTCATTTCTCTTTTCACTTTATTTCCTACTAATGTTCCTTGTAATACCTTTTTATTAATGCATGCACACAGCACTGCATCAAACCCAGAACACCCCCCCCCCACCCCACCCCCTATGCACCGGGCATTCTGAATCCATCTTGAATACCAGCCAGATTCTGGGCTGGAGAGACATACATAGACCCCTAAGGATTAGCTCCGGATTACTGCAGCCCGGCTTATACGTTGCACAGCACATCATCGTGGTGCTGAATTAAATGCCACTGGAATCTCTAATCAGCATGACAGAGGAAGGCTGGGACAATTCCCACTAGACCGGAACCAGCCCAAGGAGGATCCACCCCAGAATTAAAACTATAGCGCTTAAAGGTTTCTCCAGACATCTTGGCTACTGCTGTAACAACTGTTCCTCGTTCAGGGTGTTACAGGTTGATAATCGGGTGGGAAAATGGCACGGGTTCGTAGTATTCGTTGACTCTTTTGATTACACACAAGCTGAACCAATTCTGGTACCTGGTTAAATGCGCAACCTGGTTCTGTTCCATCATGGAAGAGTATGAGGAACATTGGTGGGTTTTGGAAGCCATATAAAGAATGTATAGCTAAATTCTCCAGTTCCATGCTTATATGTCTAATAGTTACAGAACAATACCAAAATGAACCAGGCTAGCTAGCTAGGCAATCTGAGCAACTCCTATGCAAAATACAAGACTTACAAGAAGCAGTAGATGCTAGCATGTAGCACGCAAGTGTTTTCCATTTAATACATCTGTGCCCTACACCAATCCACAACCAACAGCACAACCAAATCCCCAGAGTCTCATCAACACATCATGTTCTTGGGCACACCTGGGTCCAGCCTGACTGGGGATTTGGCTAATTACCTTCAGTAGGTTTCTACAGCAGACAGAGCTCACCGGGAGGAGTCTATAATGATGGAACAGCCATCTCTTTGGATGTCATTTTAGCTGCATTGGATAGGAGGGCGATATTTAGGTTGGTAAGGCTGAATTTAAGTCAGAAAAACATTAAAAGAGGAGCGTTTGTGGGAGTCAGTAGGACATTATTCACTTTCGAGAGCACCGTCTACCTTCATTAGAGCATATCAGAGGAAATCCTGGTCTAATGGCACCTCAGCTGGGTGGTTTGGATTATTGTTCCAGACAGCAGTAGGGGTATAAATGAATTATTATGAATGGATTAATTATAGATCTGTTAGATCTTGTTACATTTCGGCGTGTCCAATTACAATAAATTAGAGGAGACAGAAAATGGCTTTACTCTATAATTTGTGGTGATAACTAATAATCCGACTGATTTTAATATTTAATTCCCTTGTATTGTAATAATTATAAGAACGCAGTAAGTAAGTAAGCCTTGTGTGCTGTGTATGTATGCCTGTTCGAGACAAAATGGACTCCATTAAGGCTTTTTTTCCTCCTCCTTAAGCCTCTGCGTTCTGTTCCCGAAGGCTCTTATATTATTCTGTTTTAAGCATGAATGCTGGTACCTTTGGCCTCATTAGCATGGTGGCCTCATTACTTGCCCTTTAAGCTAACCTGGGATCTGCCTCATACAGTAGGCCTAAGGAAATCAAGCAACGATCTTACCAGGTGTTTAAATTCGTGTCCGAATTCTAAAATCATTTCATCTAGGGTAAAGTTTGTGGATGGACTCTACGAAAGTCTGCAGGAAAATTAATAAAAATGGGGCGGGACAGAATACATGACATTTGATACATCCTGGATTCGAAGATCCATGGTGTTATGATGTGTGAGAATGGTTTATAACCAGAGTAAACATGGCTGAAACTGACACCCATAGGTTTTCTCATGATGTCATTGGTATAATATCCAATCAAATTCAACAAAGCTGGCCCATATTGATTTAATATTTAATTGATGTTAAAGATGACGACGAAGACTTCCCATAGACCTGTACTTGTTTTCCATCATGGAATCCAAAAATGTTGGTAATGAAAATGTTACATTAACCACACCCCTCGTGAATACTCAAATCCGATTGGTCTGAATTGAGTTCATGAATATTTTATACACTGCCACATACCTTAGTAAGTGAGAACATCTGGAAGGTATCTGGGATATTAAGTGTATTTCTGTGCATGTATATGTGTACTTGCTTATGTCTAGAAACAAATGCTGAGAACAAGACTATTTCAAACAAGAGCTCCCAGAGAGTGCATACCTCCGCCAAGCCCAGCAGTTGTCCATATGAACCAAAATGTTAAAACCCATCCTGTCTCACAACGGTAAAGAATTTGCTTAAAAAATGTCTGGGTTAAGAATTTTAGAGTATTCTTTGTTCTAAGTCCCGCCGCTGGAAGAAATTTCATGAAAATCTGCAACTTTATTTGCTAACAGTCTCACACACAAACCCCGAGTAATACATAACCTCCTTGTTGGAGGTGACTATCAATACAGTTAACAAAATTTTAGGAAATATTAGATATTAGTCATTTCACACACCCTGGGCGTATATATAGGTGAGCTCGGTCACGCAAGGAAAACTATCCACAAAACAATCGGCTGCACAAAAGTTGTAGTTCCTCCGGATGATTCCCTCAAAAGCTCCATTAGGACTCATAGCTAGCAATGTCTGCTTCAGCATCAACTCTACATCATATTATTTCTTACAGCGGTCACCATCCACCATACACCATACAGGTCCTGTACAAGACACAGCTAGAACACCATGACGTCTTGCCAAGCCCCCAACACCAGGAAACTGTTATTAGCAGAAACATGGAGATTCAGAAAGATTAATTATTAATTCAATATCATGTCGCTCTGCCTGATGATCTGTTACTGACCATCTAGAAAATTGCTGGACCCAGTGTTCACTGAACGCCGGTCATGTATGAAAGTGAAACATCATGGTTTAAGGTCACCTCCAGTACATAGGTATCACAAAGATATATAAGATGGGTGGTAACATTACCAGACACAAATATCAACAGATTATTGCTTCCCGTTATGTTTCAAACCTACAGGTGGCACAGATTTCCCACCATAGGGTTGATAACACACTGTTTGCTGACTTTTTGATGAACAAGCTGCCGTCTAAAATAGCTTACTCGTGTATTAAAGTGTCTTGGGCCTCAAGAATTTTTAGTAGCACTTACAATTTTTTATTATTTGTAATTTGAAGATCTTGAAGGTGTCTGATTCATTTAATATGATAATTATTCATCATGACCAGCTAGCACATATTATTTAGTACCATCAGAGGGTTATTTTAAGTCATAGTCGATGAAAATCGGTTAATCGGTTGGTGAGATATGGGCTTTTATACATGAATGTCTACATGTGTGACAAGACTTTTGTCCATGACTGTATATATTACGGAAGAAGTCTCCAGTGTCAGCACCTTGTAAAAGCAGTTGTCTGAAACATAACAAGTTGTTTGTGTGTGTGTGTGTGTGTGTTTGCATCTTATGTTATCATCCAGAGCCAGCAAAAATTACGACCATTACCCAGAAGCCCAATAGTGATGACCTGAGTACTGATAGCTTTGTTTATCAATCATATCGATCAGGTTTGGAGGAATTCAGAAGACATCAGCACTGAGTTATAGATTTGCGTCCGGTGGGAATGCGGCTGATCACAACATTGACTTTCAAAATAACCAGAAACATCCGCGAGAGTTACAGGCTACACACAAACACACACACACACACACACACACACACACACACATGCATTCATCCACTGTGTGTCTTTGCTGATGACGCGCCGTAGACATTGCGAGGAACTCCCTGGTGTTTTCTTAAGGTCTGTCCCCGAGCGTCCTGTTCAGTGAGGACAATTTATTTATTCAAACGTTTCAAATGCTACACACTTATAATGTATTGATTTATTTTATTTGTATTTTTGCAAGTAAATTCAACCGCTTAAATCCAGCCATGAAAGAACAGAGATTTCATTGCTTGTGTTTTATTGTATTGTAAAGATCAGAGAGGACCAGGTCGCGCCCCCCCCCTTTTTTTGAACAAGCGCGAAACATCTGTGAGCTCGCATACATACACTCGACGTCTGATTGAATCAATCAAAAGATCTAAAGATCCATGTGTGTGTGTGAGAGAGAGAGAGAGAGTTTGTGTTTGTTGTTTGCTTTAATTCAATTAATCATGCGCAGCTCAGATGTTTGTCCCCCTCTTTCAGCTGAGCCGTCTAATTAGAGCGATAAAAGAGTGCTTGCAGAAGGCGTTCATCAAGGAGAGACTGACAGCTGGGAGGGCGGGCTGGGGAGATGGGTGTCATCATACACTGCGGTAACACATACAGTAAGTGCTTATAAACAGACAGAAGACAGAGGAAGATGAGCTTATCTCAAACGCAGACCTATTTTCGGTCAGATCTACAGACATGCTTTTCAAAGATGAAAGATACTGACCCAAACAAAGAGTCTGGTAAAAGTACACACACACACACACACACTTTTTTCTTCACAGTGTAATAAAGTGTAGGATTTTATAATTAAATACTGCAGTAATGACCCCCCCACTGTACATTGCACAGTTACTGAAGAAAAACAATACATGGCAGAAAAAAGGTGATTTAAAAAGTATTTCATTGAGTTATTAATGATGCTGTAGCCTCCACCAATAACATGGTCCAAAGCAACAGTCTGTTATACATAGCAACGGTGAGTTAATCATAGCCGCGGGCTGCTATTCCTAGCAATGTAGATTTTTGTAGCAATGGTCTCTTATACCGAACAATGGCTTTACTACATAAAAACTGTTTTACAAAATAATAGCCTGTTACACATAGCAACAGACTTTTATATGCAGCAACGGTCTTTTATATAGTAACGGTCTTTTATACATAGCAACAGTCTTTTATATATAGTAACAGTCTGTTATACATAGTAACGGTCATTTATACCTAATAGTCTTTTATACGTAGTAACAGTCTGTTATACATAGTAACCATCTTTCATACATAGTAATGGTCTTTTATACATAATAACGGTCTTTTATACATAGTAATGGTCTTTTATACATAATAACGGTCTTTTATACATAGTAACGGTCTTTTATACATAGTAATGGTCTTTTATACATAGCAACCATCTTTCATACATAGTAATGGTCTTTTATACATAATAACGGTCTTTTATACATAGTAACGGTCTTTTATACATAGTAACGGTCTTTTATACATAGTTATGGTCTTTTATAGATAATAACAGTTTTTAAACATAGTAAAGGTCTTTTATACATAGTAGTGGTCTTTTATACATAGTAACCATCTTTCATACATAGTAACAGTCTTTTATACATAATAACAGTCTTTTATACATAGTAACCGTCTTTTATACATAGTAACGGTCTTTTATACATAGTTACGGTCTTTTATACATAATAACGGTCTTTTATACATAGTAACAGTCTTTTATACATAGTAGTGGTCTTTTATACATAGCAACCATCTTTCATACATAGTAACAGTCTTTTATATATAGTAACAGTCTGTTATACATAGTAACGGTCATTTATACCTAATAGTCTTTTATACATAATAACGGTCTTTTATACATAGTAACGGTCTTTTATACATAGCAACCATCTTTCATACATAGTAATGGTCTTTTATACATAATAACAGTCTTTTATACATAGTAATGGTCTTTTATACATGGTAACGGTCTTTTATACAAAACAACAGTCTTTTATACATAATAATGGTCTTTTATACATAATAACGGTCTTTTATCCATATTAATGGTCTTTTATACAAAATTATGGTCTTTTATGCATAATAATCGTCTTTTATGCATAGTAATGGTCTTTTATATAGCAACAATCTGGTATACATAGTAACGGTCTGTTCTTTCTGGATAATGCCATAATCAACCAATTAGAAGCAAACATTCAAATTAACACAGTCATAAAAGAAAATAATTAATGTTATGTTGGTGGTGTGATGTGGCTCAACATGAAGCAGAGCTTCTGTTACCCCATTGCATACACCATGATACAGCAATTTGAAAAAAGTGCAGGCCAAAAAATATTGTTTTTCTAATTCTTCCCTAAATATATTCCTTAATCTCAAATATGCCCATCATCAAAATATTATACTATAAAACAACCTAGGAAATGATTTTGTATGTCTGTTGGCACTTGTTTCAAAGTAATGAGTGCTCTCTATCTCTAAGCCTTTGTGACCTTGCTCTGATCATCACCTTTGATCTTGATATTCCAAAATCAAATCATCTCTAGGCCTCCGGTAAGGTAGTGTCCCTGCCAAGTTTGGTGAAAATCTGTGCATAGCAATGGTCAGGAATTTCTAAAATAAAAGTCACAAATTTTTATGGCTTCATTTTTTTGCTGTTCCTCTCCACATGCAGCTCAAACCCTCAGGAGTGTGTATTTGTAGCTGCTGGGCAAGCCTCCCACCATCATAGTGCTATTGATTATTTAGTGTGCGTGCGTGCTTGAGCAGCAGTGTGATACCTTGCGCAGAGAGAGAACGAAGGACTGCTCGTACTCATTGTATGATCGACAGATTATTACAGGGCAACATGCAATTCACACTCATGCCTAGGGCAGTTTGGAACAGCCAATTAGCTTAAACTGCATGTCTATAAAACCCACACATGTCTTAATTTGTTCTATCGTCACATTTGTGTTGCCATCAGCTGGAGTTTAATGATTTTAGTGGTAAATATTGATGGGATGTATGTAAATATACTGTAGACATATACAGGCGATATATATAAATATTCCATTCATACCACATGAGAATGGCTGGTGAGTTCTCATTGGTTAGTTATGTACACATTAAAATTCATTTGAAACATTTTCTCATTTCTGATTGGTGGAAAGGTTCTTGGTATTCTTTTATAAATCAAATTATCCATCATTAACATTAGATACATAAAATAGTATTTTGATACAGGTATAGAATTCGGCTTTTGTTGATAAAACCCTGCCTGCTTGAATATATCATACTCTATATATCACACTTGGCCACATTCAATAATTGCTAATAATTCACCCTGCAAATATTTGCTAATGCTTCAATCAATGAAAAAAAGGTAATGTTCCCATGTAGTTATCCACCAAAAACAAGGTGGATATCACCTAATAGTCCCTGAGACCATACAGCAATATCCATCTCGCCTTTGGTGAATAATTTGTGTGTATTCTTCTGATATGTGTGTTTGCTTTCACAGGTCTGATCTTTTTGTTCTATGTGGCTTTCTACATCTTCCTGGCTGGATTTTTTTGTGTCACCATCTATGTCATGCTTCTGACCCTTGATGATAACAAACCCACCTATCAGGACAGGCTTGCTACACCAGGTAACAGCCACACTAATATTCATAAACATCATCAGTAGCAGGATTTTAGAATGCACTGTGTGCTCATTCTAAAGCTAATTCCATAATAATAATAATAATAATAATAATAATAATAATAATAATAATAATAATAATAATAATAATAATAATAATAATAATAAATAAATAAATTAATAAATTAATAAATAAATAAATAAATAAAAGTAATAATAATAATAATAATAATAAATAATAGTAGTAATAATAATGATAGTAATAATAATAATAATAGTATATTAGACTTCCTTGTGAAAACTGTTGCCATAATTCTCTCATAGACAAAACATAAAAGCTTTTGTATTTTACACTTAAATTTCCCTCTTATTATTTGTCATTAAATGAAAAAAATTGTTTTAAACCCTCATAGTTAAGTTTGTACTGATTTGCCAAGGGATTGTGTCCTCTGGTTTGATAAAAAGCATCAACAACTAGTGTTGTGCAAGTCATTGGAATTAGTAATGCTTTTAAGTAACTTCTTTTAAAAGTAATCGAATTACTTTATCAGATTACTGCATATAAATCATACCAAGTTACTTATTAAAGAAAAGCGGTATTTGGTCAACCTCACATCATAATTTGTGCATAAAATGTAATATTTAAGCAACACAGAGCTTATTTATACATAAAAAATATTTGACCATAAAAAGAAGTATACTGAGGGTGGCATGGTGGCGTAGTGGTTAGCACGTCCGCCTCACAGCAAGAAGGTCCTGGGTTCGATTCCCAGCTCGGGC
>JAOUQZ010000029.1:12288583-12299733 GCA_028564935.1 Neosilurus hyrtlii
TGCTCTGCTCTTGTGCCTGTGCAGCTTACAACGACTCAGTACAGGAGCAGAATAACATGGTCTGCACTCCAGACAAGTACTTCATCCAAGAGGACAGTGACAGCGTTAAGAACGTTCCTAAGCGCTCCTGTCAGTTCAAGCGCTCCCTGCTGGAGGACTGCTCAGGCCTCAACGACCGCTACTACGGCTACTCAGATGGCAAGCCTTGCATCATCCTCAAGCTCAACCGGGTAGGAAAACAAACACTGGAGTGTGGAGTATGGAGTGGGAATAAAAATTGCTTGGGAAATCTGTATGTATCTTACATAATAATCCTGCTAGGTTGCCGACATCGGAGTGGCTTAAACAGGGGTGTAATGGTTAGTACCTCTAACTTACAACAAGAATGCCCTGGCTTCGAGTCCTGGGCTTGGCGAGGACGTTCCTGTATGGAGATTGCATGTTCTTGTGTGGATTTCCCGTGGATACTCTGGTTTCCTCCCACAGTCCAAAGGCATGCACATTAGGCCAAGTGACTGTTCTAAATTGCCCCTAGGTGTAGGAGATTCTGCGATGGTCTGGCAAGTTGTTCAGGGTCTAAAACGAGCACTTTCTACAGAAACACCCTCGCCGAGCCTAGGACTCAAACCCAGGACCTTCTTGCTGGGAGGCAAACATGCTAACTACTACACCACCACGCCCCTATTATGAATTGTGAATATGAATGACGGTCAAAGAGTTCATGTCCTTGTGTCTCTTGGAAATCTAGACTCCTAGATTGCTTAAAATTATTCACTACACGGTCTAGTAATGATACATGTGGTAAGCGGCCTGCTTACCATCCATTATTCACCAGCACTAGCGCTGGTTTAGTTTTCTATTGTGACTCACCTTCACTTTTGGTTCTCTCTTTCTCTCTCTCTTTCTCTCTCTCTCTCTCTCTCTCTCTCTCTCTCTCTCTCAGGTGATTGGTATGCTGCCAGGCAAGGATGGCCTGGCTGCGTCTGTTAGTTGTGGTCCCAAGGTAATCCATCTCTCTCTTTTGTCCATTTTTTTTCTCTCCCTAGGCCTCTTTTTGTTTCTTTCAGCAATCAGGATCTATTTCCTATTAAACTTTCATCATCCCTGTTCACACAGCAGACTAAATGTTAATCCTTAATAAAATTGCTTCCGGAGCAGTGAATGCCCGATTCCTTTTCACGTAACATATTTACAAGCGTCTGCAGATATAAACAGATTGTACTGGTGTGTATATATTTATATCTGAAACCCAAACCCTGTTGAAGCCACCGACAGAGAATGTGATGGATCGTTTCAGGCCAGCATGCTGTACAGGGTTAGGACTGATTGTAATCAGGTTTAAAGTTCCACTACTGGAAATGCACACCATGGACTTGAAGTGCAAAGGTATTAAGTTATGTTTTGACTTTGAGTTTAAGCTTGAAAGTCTTTCTTTGGTTGAAAGATAGAGGCATATTACGAAGATCGGTGGGGGACATTTTGGAATAGAATTCACGCCATGTCAAAATAAAAGCAGTAACAAGACGATAGCCGGGAGCTGGTCATGTTCTTAAACTCGTAAATAAAGTTATCAAGCATATTTTAATGAAGTACTATGACACTATAAAGAGTGCTTATATACTTGAGGACAACACTATGACCCCCAAGTGCGATGCTCAGTTTACAGGAGTGGAAATAGATCCCAGAGGAGCCACACTGTAAGCTATCGTTTGCTGTGTCCCCTGATGATGTCACCAATACTACCGTAGTAACCTTTGTGAATTGGATGAGTAGTGAGATACACGCAGTAGTGAAATGGCCCTGTGTTGTTATCAGCAAATGTCTGCATTCTTGGGATATCATTCGACCAATCAGATTAGTCGACACGGAACTACCTGCAAAGAAATCAAACACTCAGTGTTGTAAGAATATAATCAACAACAGCATGGTGTGAAGTTACTGTTACCGCCCCACGGTGTTTTAATCCTTTAAAGCTAAGATTTATTTTTTACGTAATAATGATTGTACTTTCTATTAAATGTTTATAGATAACGTTGTGCAATCTTAAAACACTCCCTCCCTCCGCAGCCTCTCTAATTTCTCTTTATTGACGTTATTAAGACAAAATATAAACAAAGTCCTGACCACACCCATGCACGGATTTTTACCGAAATTCGTGGGAACACTACCCAACCCAAATCTCAAAGATGAATTGATTTTGGAATGTCAAGGTCAAAGCAAGGGCACAGTGTTTAGGAGATGGAGCGCTTATGACTTCAAAATAGGTGCTGACAGGCATGACATTTTATGACCGTGTATCGACTTTCAAATAAGATAGTTACCTTTGACCTTGAAAGGTCAAACACCAGTCATTTCATAAATCCTTTGAATAAGTGTGGTTGTTGTTGCTAATTTTGTCATGTCCATGTACTATAGAGTATATTGTAAGATGAGCACATGAGTAAATAAAACCAGAATGCATATAGGACCGAGTGGCGGCTCAGTGGTCAAGGCTCTGGATTACTGTTCTGAAGGTCAGCGGAAGGTCAAGCCCCAGTACCACCAAGCTGCCACTGTTGGACCCTTGAGCAAAGCCCTTAAACGTCAATTGCTCAGTTGTATAAAATTATATATAAATGTATGTTGCTCTGGATAATGGTGTCTGCCAAATGCTCTAAATGTAAATTTGTTACCCATATGGCATAGCGGAGGTATCTTGTGTTATATGAGTGCCGTTCCGTTTATTATTGTATACGTTTATCAAAAAAAAAACATGCGTCAAGACAATCTAAATGAAATTAGTTTTCCAAGAATATTTACAGTTGTGTTCATTTTATTTCCTTTTTAGTTGTAACAGATTGCTTACATTGTTACTGTTGTTTTTTTTGCCCCATTTCCAACCACTCTCTTAATCTTAATCCACTGTAATTATTGCCTGCTTCCATCTTTTTTATCTCATCCCTTCAACTGTTCATACGTTTTCTTCTTGTTTCCCTCTTGAAGAAATACAAAATCAACCTAGACGAATGGGTAAGAATGACCAAAATAATGCGACCAGTCTCTTAAAGATTTTGGATAAGATGTCACTTAGCATCTTTAAAGACAGACGTAGCTCTCGGTTATTTTTGTAGAAATAGATATAGAGATAGACGTAGACTAGAAGCAGTCCATAAAAGCTGTGTGGGTGGGATGTCCCAGGGTGGTATAGCACCCCTCACTACATCATCACAGTATTTGATATTGTCAAAGAATGTGTACACTGGCGTGACATCAAGACAAAGAGAGTCAGAGAGGGACACGGAGACCAGGGCCCCAGTAGAGCAATGCTTAAAGGCATGGGACATCCCACAACTAGCACATTTTGCTGAATATTGATTTAATTTACTCCGTCCTTCTCGATGGCTGCTCCAGTCAAAATAAATACAGTACATTTCCTAAAGTCTGGGACCAACAAGCAAATAATTAGCATAGTCTTGCTCATCTCTGCTTCAACACATGGGAGTAGAACTCGATGTGTAAACATCATGTGACCTGCACATCTATGAACAGCCAGCTCTCTTACTTCTTCTGGATCAAATTCTTTACAAACTGTCCTTCCTATCAACTCCCTAGATTTCTCTTTCTTTCTGTCTGTCACTTAACCTCTTCCTCTAGGGTGACGATGGAGACAAGCTGGGGGAGATGGCGTACTACCCTAACAACGGCACCTTCAACCTCATGTACTACCCGTACTACGGAAAGAAGGCACAGGTATGTGCCAACCCAGAAAAAAATGGTGTTACAATAAATAATGGGGATATTGGGAATGTGTCTGTATGTATTTGTACTTAATAACAAGCAAGCAAGTTGTCAACTGGGGCAACGAACGGTACAGCCTGAATTGGCTGTGAACAATGCGTGTCACTCCCCCGTCAATCACACCAGCGCTAGCCAATCATGGAAGGCTATGAACTCGTGCATGTGGAAGATAAAGATAGCACTATCCTCTAAGTGTGATACACTATCCGCCGGCTGGCTTTACATTTCTTGACACGTAATAGCCTTCACCCTTCCCAGTTGGTGAAGGAAGGACATCAGCAGCGCTGCAGTGGGGGTTAAGGGGAGGAGCCTTCTCACTTGATAGCTGTAGCGTAATGGGGAAGCTGGCTGGTGGGTGGGAGTTGGCAGGCGACCAAATTAGGGAGTAATGCTGCGTCCACACAGGAAGCACTGAACAACACTTGAATTGCTTTGCTCGCCAGGAAAGCAAATGGGAAAAGTGTTTGGGGACCTCAATGTTTGCTGGTACCTGTCTATCAATGGTATCTTTAAACTCTGATCGGTTATTGCTCAAGTAGTGTCACGTAAAAGTTCAGCTTGGCTGAACTCTGCCCCTGACCTCTTTGTGTTGCTTGAGAAAATTCCACCTCTTGTCGCTTATTTCGCTGGCGTTTATTGACTGTTTTTGGCCGCCTGTAGCTCATCGCTTCCTGTATAGACGTAGCTTAGGCTAACAATCGAATTATGTTATCAGTCAACACACACTCACTGCATGCTCACTCTCCACCGCAGGTGAACTACACGCAACCTCTGGTGGCCGTCAAGTTCCTGAACCTGACGCAGAACGCCGACGTGAACGTGGAGTGCAGGATCATCGCCAACAACATTCAGGCCAACAATGACCGCGACAAGTTCGCCGGCCGCGTCTCATTCAAGCTGAGGATCAACTCGAGTAAATAGTTTGAAGGAAGCCTTCAAATACCATCCTTATATGCTCTTGTGTATACACATGCTGTAAACGTCTGCTACACACACACACACACACACACACACACATAAACGCACACACACAAACATACGCACAATACGCACACACCATGATCATATATACGACAGGATGCACAAGATTGCTAAACATGTTACGAAAAATCAATATAAAACAGCTGGATTTGTGTGTGTGTGCTACGTGTGTGTGTGTGTGTGTGTGTGTGTGTGTGTGTGTGTATACACAGAGTGTTTTCAAGTATTTTATCTGAGAAATCTATTTATACTGCATGACTATAATGTAAAAGAAACATTTACAATCGAAATCTGAAGGGGGGGGATCTGATGAAGAGATGGCGAGCTTGTGGTCGATCAGGTCATGTGACCCAAAATAGGGGTATATACAGAATGTCGAAATTGTACAAGGTGAATTAAAGGCAAGGGGGTGTTTGAAAAATGAAAAATGAAAAATACGCGTGTAGTTTTCTTGTTAACCCCTTTTTTTCTGCATGCGAGTGCGTATGTGCGTGACCTTTCTCCTACGCTTACACACAAATGACGCGAATATATATCCGAAACTATGACGGCGTTTCCTTCCAGCTGGAACTTCCTCAAATGGTTATATTATCAAACACGACACTTCATACTATGACTGTATGGTATATCGACTGTATGATATTTCGCTTGCTCGGCTACACTCTAGCTACATTTCCCTCCGCCGGATGTGACCTCATTTCCACCTGGAAAATCCTTTTCTCTGACTGGCTAAGAGTTCTATTGTGTTGCAGGGGCAGCCAGATGACAGTAAACATCAGGCTGCAAACCGTTAAACGTTTCACATCACTGTCGTTGTTGTCGTATCTAAAAGGGGGGCGAGGAAAACAAAAAGTCACGCTCACGGTTTTTATCATCACTGCTGACGTCGCACAGGTTCACCATCCAGCACGCCTCATTTCCAGGAGGTGTGGCTTTTTATGCTTATTTATATATATATTACCTAGATGTATAAATAAGACATATATTATAGTTTTGCATGTATAATAATGTATTTCGCATAAATGAAAAAAAAAAAACTAAAGATTTTGTTTGTTCGTAGCGATTTGCACTTGGTCTGGTTTGACTGATGAGTGATGATGAAGATTCGGGTGTGTGGTGTGTGTGTGGGTGGGTGTGGGGTGGGTGGGTGTGTGAGGACACACCTTTCTTTGTGTTATCCTCATTTTTGTTCGATGTCTTATATATTATTGCGAGCGATCTCGCTCCGTTAGTAGTCGAGTGATGGTAGGGAGGATTGTAGGAAAGAAAGAATGTGGAGGGTTTTAGGATGTTTTTCCGTAAATAATAAATCATTCCACACATCAAACAAAAAGCAGCTTCAGCTTCACTCCTCTTTCTTTCTCTCACACTCTGTTCGGTTAAAGAGGGACACACACACACACACACACAAACACACACACACACAAACACACACAGGTGTCCTCTAGCAGGAAAGAGATGTGTGCTCTCACTCTACCTGCCTAATCTCTTAATCTGATTGGATAATCTGGAACAGGAAGAACATCATGCTCACCAACCCCCCCCCCCCCCCAACACTCCAATTCATGGCAAACTGTTTTTTCTCTACTTTCCTTTCTTTCTTTCTTTCTTTCTTTACTCACACTGCCTTTTTCTTTCCTTTTCTTTCTTCAGCCTAAGTTTTGCTTCTGTTCTTTCTTTTAATTTTTCCCCTCCATTCATTTTTTCTTTCTTTCTTTCTTTCTTTCTTCTTCTTCTGTTCTTGCACTCTTTTTCCCTCTTCCTTCCATTCTTTTTCTATGCTTCGTTTATTAATTTTTTCCTTTTCCCCTTTTATTCTTACTTTCTCTTTTAATTCCATCTTCTTTTTATGAACTCTACTTTTTCCATTCTTTCTTTTCCTTTCTCATTACATTCTCTTTCTTTCATTTTTCTTTCGGTTCTTCTTTTCATTTTCAGCTAGTTTTCCTTACATTCTTTTTTTCCCTGTCCTTACATGCTCTCTCTTTTTCTGTTTTTTTCTTCTTCACTTTCTCCCCCCCTCTTTTTTTTCTTTCTTTGTGAACTTCTGGATCTCTTTCATTTGACCATACTAACGTCATTATGATTTTCAGTGTGTGTGTGTGTGTGTGTGTTGTTGTCCTGGAGGCAACTGCTTTCTCTCTCTCTCTCTCTCTGTCTCTCTCTCTCTCTCTTGCTTTCTCTCTCTCTCTTTCTCTTTTTTCAGTCTTTCTTTGTGAACTTCTGGATCTCTTTCATTTGGCCATACTAACATCATTATGATTTTCATTGTGTGTGTGTGTGTGTGTGTGTGTGTGTGTGTGTGTGTGTCCTGGAGGCAACTGCTCTCTCTCTCTCCCTCTCTCTCTGATATATATTTAATATTGCAGTGGATAGCTGATCTTTCAAACAGCAGGGATCATAAATATTCATCATCCCCAGGTTTCATGTTGCACTTCCTTCACCGTGTCTGTCACCGCCATTCTTCTTTGGCGTGTTAAAAAAAGTGACAGCTGCATTACAAATTCAGACATACTGTAGGTATGATTTTTCTGATTTCTGACTTTTTTCAAATAAAAAAATAAATAAGAACTACCTCCTGCTGGAGTGATCAGATTTACTGAACTGCATTATTATTTTTTTTTTTTTCTGAAGCAACACACTGATTTTTTTCCCCCCTCTGATTCGCTGAAGAGACGGTATCATGCTAATTGCTGCCGTTTTCAGAGCTAGCAGAACAAATAAACCCAGACAAAGGTGATGCGTTGAAAAAGCAATATTACACGGCGTGTTATCTTTGGGATTTGCCTTTTTATTATGAGCTGGTCAGTGTAGCAATATGAAATGTAGTATATTATAGGCATTATAGATATATAGATATAGATATATATTATTCTATGTATATTTGAAAGTCAGATATAGATATATAATATATGGTTTGACTGTGTGGCAATTCTTTTTTTTTTTTTTAAAGTTTAGTGTGTATTTTTACTCTTGTTGCTTTCTTGTTTGAAAAGAAGAATGTTAATGCTATGGAATGTAAAAAAAAAAAATCTGTTGTTTTAAGCTTGAAATGTTTAACCAAATAAAATACAAACTCAAAGCTGTGGAAATTCCGACAACAACCGCTGTGCTCTGGATGTGATTCTTTCTTTTGTTTTGTTTTTTTTTTCCCGTTTTCTCGCCTGAATTTAGACGTATCCAATTCCCACCCATCAGGTATTGCCTTCCCTATCAGACGACCATATTTGGACCATATATCACACATGCATATTTGGAGGCGGCCTAACGCACTCGGAGGCAAAGCACTATTCACCCCCTCGAGCTCATAGACACCCATGATTGGGTGGTGATCACTCAGAGTGACAGGGATGTGAATGTATGCCATCCCTTCCTCGCATGTTAGATCCCATGGACTCCCAGACAGCAGATATGCTAACCACTACACCACCGTACCGTCGCGAGCGTAGCATCATTACAGCACATTTAAATTACTACTAAAGTGAAAGAGTGAATTTATGGACAGACACGGGTCTGGGATTAGATTTATTTAGCAAATTTAAACGCACTTTAGACTTTGTCATTTTTAATTAAAAGATTTAATCTCAATCCAGTCTGACTTTCACATATTGTTCCTTTAATCTCTGTCCCTTGCTGTACCTCCCTTTCATATCTTCCTCTCTGTTTGAATGGCTGAGAGAGAGAGAGAGAGAGATTAGGACGCATTAAGGGTATTTGGGAGTCGAAAATAGACCTATCATGAGCAGATGACACACACACACACACACACACACACACTCTTCTGTCAAAGGTCATATCAACTACATTCTACAGATGCAATGTGTAAACACTCCTTCATATGATTTGGGGAATAAATTAATATTAAATAATTTTTAAAATTGCCTTATTTATTTGTTTGTTTTGTTTTTTGTTTTATTTATTATTTTTTTGTTTGTTCGTTTGTTTTTTCTTCTGATTGAATCTATCATGGAAGCAAGTGTTCAACAGACCTCCATATATTCCCTCATCCAGCTGGTTAAACTGGCATGCTGTGTTTCCTTCTGGTTCACTTCCTGAGCTAAACAGAGTCTCTACTCAATGCTGTACCTAAATGCACCCCCTAGTGGACATGTCCAGATTCTACACTTCCTGGGTGTGGTACTCCAGCACCCAGCTCTATCACAATACTCTACACAGAGTACCAGAATCCAGAGCTGTTTGTACTTACATGTACAAACAACCTGGGACATATGTAGAACACGTTAAAGAAGGATTTAAGCCATTGCATGAGGTTATTAAATGGTTGAGAAAACCTATTGGAAAACTGGCGTACAGTCCGTAAAGATTGTCTTTGTTTACAAATCTCATTGTGTTTGGAAAGAAAAACAGGGTGATAGTCAGGAGGCACCCCAGCACAAAGAGATCATTCTCCTATGAGTAAGTGCCATGCTGTGTTTTGAATGCCCTGAATGACAAGCAATACAGAAAAAACTGAATATACACTCGGGATAATTTTCCAAGATGGAGTAATTATTACAGGTGAAAGAGATGAACCTGAACAGATGACTGGTAATGTTGCTTCCGGACATGTAAGTAAACACACAACTGGTAGACCGTTTTGAATTGATTTACTAGTTGTTTGATATGAAATAGAGGCGGGTTCTGAGGGTGGAGCTTCTTTGCTCATTGGCGCAAAGAGTGGGCAAATGGATATAAATAAAAAATAGCACTCTTTTTCAATGCAAACTGAGGTCATTAAATATATACGACATGGCCAGAGGTTTGTGGTGCGGTGGTTAGAAATCTTCCCTCACGGCATAGGTTCAAGCCCTGGGCTCAGAATGGGTTTCCTCTGGGTACTCTGGTTTCCTCCCACAGTTCAAAGACATGCAGTTTTTCATAATTTGCCAAACCACTTAATCCTATTAGGGTCGCAGGGAGGCTGAAGCTTGTCTCAGTCGACTCTGGGTGAAGGTGGGGTACACCCTGAACAGCTTGCCAGACCATCAAAGGGCCAACATACACACAACCATTCAATTTGGCCAATTTGGAACAGCCAATTCGGCTAACATTCATGTATTTAGACTACCTTTGTCTAGGGAAAACATGCAAATTCCACACAGAATTCGGCCCGGAACTCGGACCCAGGCCTTTCTTGCTATGAGGTGGATGTGCTAACCACTACGCCACCATGCCAACCCAAAAACATGCACATTAGGTTCACTGGCTATATCGGATTGCCCCTTGAAGTGACTGTGAGTGTGAAGGAATATCAGTCTGTTTTGGCCTTGCAATAGAATGGCGAGATGTTCAGGATGCACCCCGAGTCTCTTGGGATTGGCTCTGGCTTCTGCACGACCGTAAACAAGGCTGATATTGGGTGAGAAGGTCTGGGGAGCACTCAGTGTACCAGTTGCAGAAAAGTGCAGTTGAGGTCAGGAATCTGTCCAGGACACAAATTTTTCACTGAACTTTGGTAGGATGTTTGTTTATAGACCATGATATTTCTTCAGGGGCATGGTCATGCTGGGAAATGGAAGATGCCTTATAATAACCTTGAATCAATGCAAAACAATTTCTCTCTTTATTCATTCACTCATTTGCCAAACCTCTTAATCCTAGTACGGTCGCAGGGAGGCTGAATTCCATCTTAGCCAAGTCTGGGCGAAGGCAGGGCACACCCTGAACAGCTCGCCAGACCATCACACACAACCATTCACACTTACTTCCAAACATATGGGTTAGCCTTACGTGCATGTCTTTGGACGGTGAGAGGAAACTCACACAAGCATAGAGAGAGCATGCAAACTCCACACAGAACCACCTTGGCCGAGCCCAGGACTCAAACCCAGGACCTTCTTGCAGACCAAAAAACGGGTTAAAAATTGGGACATAAAAGCCACCTAAGTGTCGGTGCATTTCGTCTTGAAAACCTTGTTCGAAATTGTCTTATATATCGCAATAAATATGGACGATGTGTTAAATTCTGTTTAGGGTTTCTATATCGCAGTATTAGTGACAACAGTGTCTTGTGTGTCTATCCAAGAATAAAGTTGCCTCCATAGTCCAAGTCATGATTGTAGTCATGTTTGGACCTGAAACTGTTTCACAACTGCAGATTGGTACACTAGTTGAAACTGTATGGTGTTTGGTACCTGTTTGAGATTGGTACAAAGAGATTGGTGATACCATTGATAGTGTTAACAGTACTGTTGTATGTGCTGTCTGTAAAATCACTCAAGCCAAAGTCCAGGCTTTAAAGTATCAGTGTGTCGTAATAAACCCTGTAGTGATATAAAAAAGTGAACGAATTAAAAAACACCACACCTACTACGATAAAACCATGACTTACATCATGCTTAGGTGTCTGCAAATAGTCAATACACATTCACTCAGTGCCTTAATATTAATGT